>JAFBJT010001015.1:57861-128350 GCA_016785325.1 Chascanopsetta lugubris
AGCGCCCCCCCCCCCCCGCCCCGCGCCCCGCGCCCCTCGGCTCCGTCCTTTGCACCATCGCTTTTTCCTCGGCGGATCCTTGAACCCGGGTTCAAGGAGATCTTCCGCCCGGTATCACGGTGTCAGCCCCTCACACACCGGCCAATCAGATCGGTTAATGTTAAACCGAGTTATATGGACGCGACTCAGCAGATAAAAGATGCCTCGGGCTGATGCGGCCGTTCTCCACCGAGAAAACACCTCAAGTACCCACCTGAGTCACTGTCATCAATCAAGAGCATGTCAGACATACTGCTGTTGCTATGACTGTTGATGGAGTCACATGTTTATATCCAGCCACATCGCGATGACGTCACTGCGATGCATGAATCCGGCTCTGTTCTCACAGTAGCATGAGGTTTATAGCCTTGGATAATCAGTGACAAATGACCTGATCATGGACGTTGGATGGGTCAAAATGAACAGTCATCTTATGGAGCAGTGAGCTCATGATTACAATTGGCTCTTTCATATCACCACATGTCAGGGTTGATTCAGCTCAGCTGTGAGATATCCAGCATTTCACTGAATCACAGCTGCTTTTGTTTGGATTATACGAATGAGAACTTTTATGTCCCTCAGTCAGACTGAAAGGCTCTAAACCTGTCAGTCATCAAGGCAAGACAGAGGGCAGGGCGTGGCCCTTTGACTCTAATGCAGTGCCAGGCACAGGGAAGGTCCAAGTGAAAATGAGATTTCAAATTGAAATGAAAACCATCGTAATGGCATTTTTGATAGTTTTCCGATGCTGATCTCGCTCCCAAGTTTTGTAATTCCAATATTTCTCATCATTACGGGATCTGTAATTACAGGTCAGGATTAATCAATACATTACTTATAATAATTTGACCCTGTGAATCCAATGCACGGGCTGCCATGAGAAGAATATTTCGTAGTTCCAAGTAAACCACGTCTTATCGACCTTCCTCTCTTTTCATGATGTCATGCAGATCCTACCTGGCTATCCCTGCCAACTCTTGGGTGGACGACTTCATCGATTGGCTGAACCCCGGATCGAAATGCTGTCGACTGTACAACAGCGGTGCCAACGCTGGGAAGTTCTGCCCTGCAACCGAACGTGAGCGCCGCCATGCGGACACACCTGCTCCTCTCTGCGCTCACACCGTATCACCTGCGCTTTGTTGACGCTCCCTGATCTCCACAGCTGCTTACCTGTGCCTCCGGAAGTGCATGGCTACTCCTCCCGACGGCGTCCTCCGGCCGAGCGTGACACAGTTCAACCGTTTCCTCCCCGACTTCCTGGGTAACAGGCCCGACCTGCAGTGCCCCAAAGGGTGTGTATGGCGAGTGCACATATACACAACGGCGCAGCACCGTGTAAACAACCTGCTCACTGCTTCGTTGACTCTCCCGTCACAGTGGTCTGGGGGCTTACGACACGGCCGTGGTGAGAGATGCCAGTGGAGAAATCATAGGTGAGCCCCCATCGTTCATGCAGAAGCCAACGGCGGCGTCGCAGCCGTAGAGATGTTTAACGAGGAGTGACCCTCTCCCCTCCAGCCTCTCGGTTCATGGCGTATCACACACCTCTGACAAACTCCCAGGAGTTCACTGCTGCGCTGCTGAAGTCCAGAGAGTTGGCCTACAACATCACCATGGGCATGAGGAAAATCAGCGGCACCTCGCCTGACTTTGAAGTCTTTCCCTACACGTACGTTCCCACAATCCTTCAGGTCACCCTCTGCTCACTTCACAGCAGAGCTGCAGCGAACCGTCACGTATGTAATCGATGAATCTATCGATTCGTTTCTTCGATTCGATGCGAACAACGATTTGAATAGGTGGGGGGGGGGGGGGGGGGGGAAAAAAATGGAAAGGGGGGGGGGGGGGGGGGGGGGGGGGGGGGGGAGTACAAATGTGAAAAGACATGTCTGAAAATGACAAAATGATCATGATCCGACTTGATATTGGCTAGTCGGCCTGTCACTGGGAAATCTGTGTGTGTGTGTGTTTGTGTGTGTGTGTGAGAGTGTGTGTCACGAGAGTTTGTGAATGAGAAGCAGCGTACGTTCCGTCGGTTCCTGAACCTCAAACAGTTACAGCAAAACATGACTTAAAGAGTCGATGATTCGATTCAGGGACTTTGAGGTGGAACAGTTCTTCTCACGGATGAGAGTGGACTCATGGATGAATGGTTTCAGCTCTGCGTCAGCGCAGCGCAGCCTCTCCGCCCTCTCACCCTCCTCCTCTCTCCTCCCTGCAGGGTGACCAACGTGTTTTACGAGCAGTACCTGACCATCGTGTCCGAGGGCCTCTTCAACATCTCCCTGTGTCTGCTGCCCACCTTCGTGGTGTGCTGCCTGCTGCTGGGTCTGGACGTGCGCTCCGGCCTCCTCAACCTCATCACCATCATCATGATCACCGTGGACACCGTCGGCGTCATGGCGCTGTGGGGCATCCACTACAACGCGGTGGCCCTCATCAACCTGGTCACGGTGAGAACATGTCGGAGTTAAAGGTGCGGTGTGTGAGATCTGGCGACATCTAGAGGTGAAGTTCTGATCATGCAGGAGAACCTCTGGTAGACTTTAGTTGTCATTAAAACTCAGAAGAGTACATCCACTCTGGGCGACTGTAAAAAAAAACATGGCAGCCCCCGTATTAATGTACATTTATGGGCTCATTTGAGGTTAATCTATTAGAAATCAAAGTTAGGTGATTCTAAATTCATGAAAATGTCAGTGCGCAATTGTTTCGTAGTGTTTTCAGAAGTGAAAGAAATGACCAAAAAATCGCACACACTGCACCTTCAAAGCAGCGTCACACTTCAAACTCAGTTGTCGTGACGACGAGTGCTGCCATTCGCAGGCGGTGGGCATCTCTGTGGAGTTCGTGTCACATATGACGAGGTCGTTTGCTCTCAGCACCAAACCCACGCACGTGGAAAGAGCCAAGGAGGCCACGGCCAACATGGGCAGTGCGGTAAGTGAGCCGGAGCCTCAGGACACAGTGATGAGTGACTGAATGTGGCAGGTGTCCCAACTGAACGCCCCCCCCCCCCCCCCCCCCCCCCCCCTTCGAAGGTCTTGGCTGGTGTCGCCATGACCAACCTGCCCGGGATCCTGGTGCTGGCGTTTGCCAAAGCTCAGCTCATCCAGATCTTCTTCTTCCGGTTGAACCTGGCCATCACACTCCTGGGGATGGCTCACGGGCTCGTGTTCCTCCCCGTGCTGCTCAGCTACTTCGGTATGAGCTTGGCTTTCCCCGTGCCTCCACAAGGTTCCGGTGGCTGAGCGCGAGGCCTGAACCTGGTGTGTTGTGTGTCCTCAGGTCCCGGCGTGAACAAGGCGGTGCTGCTGCAGCAGCAGCTGGACAGAGCCCAGGTCAGCCAGGAGCTGGAGAGCAGGAGCGAGGTGAAGCAAACCTACGACAACCTGAGCTTTGAGGACAGCGAGGTAAGACAGGAGCAGGACTCCAAAAGGCCTGCGGCAGCGAGCTCGACGGATGTGGAGAAAGAGGAGAGAATCGACCGTTTCTGAACAGCAACATCGACATGAACTGCGTTTCTCAAAGCTCTGATGAGTAAATACCTCTGTAACAAGCTGCGGACGGATGGACACTAGACAGAGATAGTAAACAGAGTCGGGTATGTGGCTCCAAATCATTAACTTAACTATGTACCTCAATCAGAAATGGACCAGGGGGACAAACTGTAAACAACAGCAGACAGTTGTGCAATATTTCGGAGCAATGCAAGAACGGACCGTAGCAGCTGAGATGTGCGGGACAGGAAGTCCACACATGTCCTTGAATGAGTCTTTTTGTATTTTTTGTTTTGTTGTTCTTGCGAGTAATTGTTTTGTATGCGGACACTTCACACGAGCACTGTTTGAAGTGGTTTGATTTAAACACCCCAGCATTTCATGAGAGTTTCTTCAATTGCATTGTGTTGCTATTTCTGTAAAATGTGCAATGGATGAGAAAATGTTGAATATTTTTATTACTTGAATAAATATCGTTGTTGACAAACACCTGGTCGTATGGTTTTCGTAACTGCCTGTAAAGCAGGTTACGGCATGTGTGCAGGTTCTGTTGTTTACGCAACATACTGGTACTTAAGGCAGCTCATTTACAGCCAAACACCCACCCTCACGGGTCCAACACTGCCCACAAATGTTAGCTGTGCACAACAAAGCAATGATGAACTG
Organism: Chascanopsetta lugubris; assembly: GCA_016785325.1. Lineage (NCBI taxonomy): Eukaryota > Metazoa > Chordata > Actinopteri > Pleuronectiformes > Bothidae > Chascanopsetta > Chascanopsetta lugubris. The sequence continues at coordinate 62,070 of JAFBJT010001015.1, forward strand.
GAGAAATACAGACAGAGAGCAGCGTCTGCACAGACAAACATCACTACACACTTGCGGTGGCTTATTCATGTCTTCTGCACAAACTACAGAACAGGGTGGAGTGAGGGAGTGCTAATCAGCTGGATAGCACCTGTACGCCTCACCTCTAGTAGTCAGTATGAGCCAATCTCAGCTGAGGCTGCCAAACAGGAACATCCTGTACAGTCTGACATAAAGAGACTGCTACACTCTCATTCAGACCCAAGCTCAGTTTAGGGTCATGTGTCACACATGACCCTAAACTGAGCAGAATATGCAGAATACATACAAGAGTCTGGACGAGTGCCCAGAGAATCACCATACAGACATGACAAGAAGCAAACGGAGACTCTACAAAAATAAGAAAATTCAGAATAATCTTGTTGTGAGGCAAAAAACTGCAAAGAATAGCTTTACATATTTAAAAATGCCGTGACTTGTTTTTCTGGCTGAAACAGAGAAGCTCCACATTCTCAGATATAACAGGCTCGATACATCTCCAACACATCAGGCGCAAACTCACAAATAAAAAACTTGATTAATGATGTGTCACATGTGTTGGGTATTTCAAATTTAGTTTTATTAACAATGCATCCCTTTGATAGGATTGTATGTTTCTTTAGGTCATCAATGCCCCCAAAAACATACTGTACACATTATACAAGGGAAACCACGATTCAGGCGAAAAAGAAAAAAAAAATCTTTTTAAATTATAATACAGTCTTGAGGAAAAAATATAAATAACTTTTTTTCTTCTCTGGTTGAGCTCACTCTATGGTACAGACATACAATAAATAGATCGGATCTGACATCACTCAGCTGATCTATGAATCATCTCTCTATGAGTCCATTTTTTGTAGCAGCATTATAGCAAAAAACAAGCCAATGGAAACAGAGTTCCCCGTTTCCCTGGAAACCTTTTAAAAATCCTTTAGTCAGCACACCCCCTCCCCCCATCTTAGCCAATGACAGACAGTGATATTGCATCGTGGAAACAGATTCGGGGTGGGGGGGGGTCAATATACTCCAACGATGTGATGGCAGCTTGTAACGGCAACCTATTTATAAAGTTTTACGAGCAAGAAAGAACGCGTTAAGGTGACGTCACAACTTTGCCATGCTTGTTGCACATGCAGTGGAGGTGAAGCACGGAGGTAAGAAGGCATAGTCAGGTAGAGCTGCTGGGCTTCTGCAGGTGTTTGATACTAAATCTGTAATGAATCATCCTACAGATAACGTGTACAACCTCCTGAGAAGCTCACTAACGATGCAATGATTGAAGAATAAAACATTAAAGGTCCTACGGAAGAGAAGGATGGCAAAAACTAGCATTAACCTACATGCTATTCCCCGTGTACTGTGTAAGGGCGGCAGATATAGTGCTTAAGAAAATACCACACTAGAGATGTTTTGATTGTCTGAGATACAAGAAATAGGAAAAGGAATCGGCGCTCTGTGCTGATGAGAGGCTGCGGGGTCGTACGATGCGGCGAGGCGGGGGGGGGGGGGGGGGGGGGCCAACGCTCCCCCCCACCTAACGGGTGGGGGGGGGGGGGGGGGGGGGGGGGGGGGGGGGGGGGGGGGGGGGGAGCGGAAGCAAACGTCTGGCTAGAACATATCACAGGTCAGGGTGAGCTACGAGCCAGGACGGCTCCACATAAGACAGCAGGATTCCTTTGTAGTGTTTTGTTCCATGAAGGAGGAAAGAACTCAGGTGGGAGGAATCACTGGGTAGACACAACAACATGCCTTATTCATTTCATTACAGAAAAAAACACCACCTCTGGAAAGAGATCAAATGTTAACAGATTGGTTTCTTTTTTGTTTCATACACAGCGTGAGTCTTTGTCTTAATGATCCAGCTTGTCCTTAAGCATTAAGATGATGTATTATTGAGTGTTGCCAACCCACGTGAAAACAGTATTTGGTTAAACTGCTCCCCCTTGTTCCTGTTAAAAGAAGAAAATCAAGTCTGAGACAGCATTAGGCATGTCAGGTTAAACTTTGTTTACAGACACCGATGTTCATTGTTCCCCAGCTCCAGTCAACTGGAAGAGAGGTGAGCGATGATCACTTCCTTGATGTCCTTGGCTATAGAGCTTTCTGTTCAGAGCAACAGAAACGTTTCCCCATCCTTGGGAGTCATAACTTAATTTCTCTCAGTCTTGCATTCATTCCATGTTTGTAGGGTGGCAGGACTGGGGCTGTGCAAGTAACACAAGAGGGAAGAGGAAAGGGGGACGATCAGGATTCTGCAGGAGGGGCCGCGTCCTCTTCAACAGGTTTTGGTAGTTTTGTCAGAATTGCCTCGGCCTCCTCGTACATCTGAAAAAAGGGAAACATGTTTGGACGTGCGTGACACATCGAGAGTCTGAACGGGAAAGAGGAGGTTTATTTCCTTACTGGCATGAATTGCACATCTTGGAAGAGCTCCTGTATAAAACGTCTGGAGGTCAAACGAAACATGCAGTGGGCCAGGAGGTGAGAGACCTCGGAGTACAGGCAGATGTCATCAAACGCATACGGGAACTTCTCCTTTATCCTAAAGAGACACGGGGAGATTTCATATGCCTTCAGAAACTATTACTGTTTGCAAACACGCATCTAATAACTGAACGAAGTAGAGGAGCTTTACGTCAGTAGTCCTGTTTCGTGGCCTTTGGTTCCCACAGAGGAGCTGAGGTTGATGATGAGGCGGAGAACCTCCTTCCTCAGTAAGACCCGGGAGGCGGGGCCATCTTCTGATATCGCCTTTCCTGCTGAGGGACAAATGAGTATGTCTTTATTCCTTTGTTTAACTCATCATTGAGGACAGGAACAAACTGGTGTCCACAGTCTCTTTTATACCCTAATTAGATAAGGTCTGTAGTTAACTCAAGCCAATGGTACTCCTAAGTTCTTTAATACAATTCACAACTCATCAGTAAATCGCCCACTCTGCATGTTGATGCTTTTATGACCAGTAGAAGCAGCGAGGCGGCTAGATGAGACTCCGAACAGGTAGTTACATCGTTTTCTGTGGCAGTGACGACGAACTCGTACTACAGCGGTGTAGTTTATTAACAGCCTGACATTAGCGTTTTATTTATAAAGATCACATTTACACGTCAAAACTCATCCAGGCTGTGTCATTCCGACATCATGCTGTGGTTGCTCTCACCAATGACGATGTCACCAGGCGTGGGCGTGCTACTGATGGAGCCTTGTGACACGGCGGCGTCGCTGCAACCCGACACTCCAGAGAACTTGGACTGAGGCATCACCTCCAGACGATGGCCACTCTGACCTCCCCATGAAGGAAAGTCCACATAGTCTATCAGAGAGGAAAAATAGAATTTTATTTTTTGTGCTGACTGGTAAATATGTTTTTGTGTACATGTATGTGTGTGTGTGTGTGTGTGTGTGTGGTGGTTCACCTGTCCGTTGCTGTGTGCTGTTGAATGATGGCTGCGTTGGATATCCCAGGACGATGGCTCCCACACAGTACAGGCAGTTGTCCTCAGAGTGCTCCTGCAGTCCAGTCTCCTCTGAACCCACCATGTGGTTCTGACTGTCTCCTCGACACACAATCAGCTCAGTGATACTAAACTGCTGCTTCAGCACTGGGAGGGCAGGACGGTCACCTGCAAGACGTGCGAAGAAACAGGGTAAGCACTGATAAATCCACCAGTCTGATGAGTGATCTCATTGACAGGTTTATTTACCATCTCCGTCGCCGAAGAGGAAGCGTTTTCGCTCTTCAGACGGAGGGCTGATCCTCTGCTGAAAGTAAGCTAAGTCTCTGATGTGGAACATGTCATTTATGTCCATGGGCAGTGCGAGGCCAATGTAGTCGTCGTTGCACCCAAAGGTGGCGCTGGAGACCATAGAGCGTACTGAAGAGCAGCGGTGCAAGGTGCTTTGGTTGATGGGGCTGAGCAGCTCCTCTTTATCCAGAGAGGCGAAGCTCAGAGCTTTCAGAAACCTAGGGAGGGCAAGAGGAGAGGTACGTGAGAGGATCTGGGGGGAGAGACTGGGACAGAAGGCGGGGGAGCAAGTGAAAAAAAATGTTGGATAGAAGCACAGAGACAGAAACTTAGTGAGCTGGCAGTGAGAAGGACGTCAGGATCACAACAGGCTCTAATGTCAGAGGAGGCTGTGGGAAGCAGCAGCAGGGCAGCAGCTTGGAGGACACTTACAGTAATAACAACTTTAAACAGCACTGGATCAATGAGCGGTTGTCTACAGCTTCATAATGAAAACAGACTCAGAGAGAGACTGAAGCTTATATGAGACAACGAAGACAACATTTGTTGTCTTGGGAAGAGGTCAGAATGAACAATAATAATTAAACGCAGGAGAATAATCGTGCACATTAGAGTACATCACAGGAAGTGCTCTGAGCTTTGAGGCAATAAACTTAGTAACAGACTTAAACTTAGTCTTACAGCACTGCAACTTCTGGGTCAGTCATGTATATGTCTGCAAAAAAGTCTGATTACATGTATATCACATTAATATTAATACTTAATCTATTAGTAATTACATCTTGTATGATTTGGTGGCATCTACAGGTGAAACTTCATGTTGCACCTGAATAATCCCACCTCCACTCTTCCCTTCCAACCATACAGAAGAACAATAGTCTATTCTGGGCTACAGTAAAACATAGTGTTGGAAAATATTCGCCTCCGAAGAGACGACCCACTCCTGATGTAAATGTAAACGGCTCCTTCTAGAGTACTGACAACAACAAATTGTAAATTCAAGTTAAAATACACATACAAACACATCAGCATAACTATTCATATTCCATTTCTGTCTATTAAAATGGAACCTGTGCTGTTCCTACTTCTAAGAAGGGTCATGGCTCACACAGGAGGGAACCACCAACACCTGACCAGTCTACATGGGGCTTGGACGCACTACAGGGCTACGGGAGTCAAATCAAGGCAGCATGGAGTTATAGATACGACTTTGGTAAAAGCAACAGGGACATTTGTCTTGATCAATGCTAGTAGCTATTTCTCTACTCAGGAGGACACTGGGTCGCTCCACCCACCACGGGAAGAATGTTCTGGACAGCCTGCGGTATGGACTTGGGACGCTGGGTTCTGGACAGGTGAGCCTTCTGTCTGATATCCTGACAGACACAGCAGAAGGTGCACAAGAACACATGATCACACCCGTCATTGTTTCACCCCAGGTACAGAGATGCTAAACTAAATGGAAGTGGTCTAATTGAGCTATTATGGGAGGCGAGAACACACATCTTTCGAATTGTTAAAAGTCAGACATATTGAAAAGCAACAGAGTGAAAATGTCTACAACAGAACAGACACATTCGGCTGGAGCAGTGTTTTCAGTAACACTGGCAGACCTACCTGCGAGGGGTTAATCTGGAGTCCAGGCTGCCAGTCTTCATGGTGATGGTGTCGGTGAAGAGCACGTCTTTGGCAGGCGACGCCAGAGCTTCACTGTGAGACAGAGACGGGTGTATCCTCTGCTGCTGCAGCCTCTTCAACGTAGCATAGCCCAGTGCATCTCGCGGGCTGGTGTACATGAAGCTACAGTCGGCCAGACTCTTGATGGTGGTTACCGAGGGAGATTTGAGCGACTGAGCTCGGCGTGGGAGTGTGTGCGAGGAGCCGGGTGGTACCAGAGAGACAGTGGACGACTTTGACATGGACATGTGGTTGGTCTGGACCTGGGGCGTGAGGGAGGAGAGCGTTTTGACAGTCTTGGCCGACACCACCGTGTTGAGACTCACGCAGTCGGAGGAGTCCGGTTCGGGTTCGGGATGCTCGGGGTTTCCGACTGTCTCTCTGGACGGGCTGGAGCTCATGGAGCTGATGCCGCTGGTTGTGGTGTCCGTGTTAAAGCTCTGACTGCGGCTTTTAAACTGAGTACCTCCGCCGCTGCCTCCTCCGCCCCCTCCGACATTGCCCCCACTGGAGGAGGAGCCTCCGTCTCCCGCCAGACGTTCTCGGCTGCTTTGCTCCCTCTCTCTGCCGGGGTGCTCCACGGTGCCGTGTCCTACAAGACCACTAAGTCCAAGGCCCGGGCCTCCTCCCCTCACCAACCTTCCATCCACAAGGTGCTCCTCAGAGCCCCCCCTGGTCCCAACAAAGGATGTCTCCAGGCTCACTGTGGGACTCTTTGGCATCCCTCTGCCATTAAACACAGGAGTGAAGACATCCCCCTGGTTTGGGCTGTAGACTGAGGGTTCAGTCACTGTCCTGTTACGCCTCATACTCCCAGTTTTAAGTTCAGTGGGGGTTCGAGAGCCTGTGGGCGTCTTGGGGTCACTGGTGGACCGCAGCTTCTTGCTGGGGAGCGAAAGTGAGTTGAGGAAACGGGTGCGAACAAAGCGTGTGGAGGCCAGGATAGTGAAGGGACTGCGGTCCTTGACTGGTTTGGAGTGTAGATAGAATGAGGGCTCGTCTGACTGGTCCAGGACGTCACACTTGTCATCGTCCAATATGTACATGTCTGAAAGCGCAAAGATTCATTTAGAAAATAGAGATGATATCAATTTATTTTTCTAAACTAGCAGCTTCATATGGTGTCAGTAAAACATATATAACACTCGTGAGACATTATGATTAAATTCTACATACTTGGCTGAGACTCGCTCTCACTGTTGTGTCGTGAGCTGGTCGATTCAGAGTTCAGACTGAGCGTGCTTGGCACTGAGGAGAGTTCAGAGGTCAACTGTGTGTCGACCTCGTCTGGAGTGACAGGCCACAACGTCCTGCGACTGTGTCTGACGGCATCCCAACCATAATGCTTCAGCACCTCACAGCCCTGCCTGGTCTTGGTTATGACACCCAGCACATAAACACATGTCCTGTGGATGGGAGATGGCTGTTAGTTCATCTGTATATGTACATGAAATGCATGACTATGATAATCCACCCTGCATTTTCTTCAAATGATTCATTCAAATATATTTCTTTACACAAAAGAATGGATATTTCACATTGAGAAGTAGTAAAAAAAAATAATAATAATAATATGGCATGCTTACCCTCGTACTGAGAGCACCTCACAGTGCTGAGCCAATGCTAGGATGTCAGGAATGACATTCTCCTCTTGCAGGAGATTCAGACCCCAGTTTGAAGAGCCGATATTGCCCTGCATGGAGAACAACACACACCATCAAAGCTGTATCTTTTTAATTTTTAATATTACAATGACAGTGTAACTGCGGTGACATCATTTGGCATAATTTGCTGTTCCTCACCAGGGCCCACAGAGCAGCCTTTAGCTGTTTTATACCCTCCCAGGTGTCCAGCATCGGGGAGCGGATTGTGTAGCTGAGGTCAGGAACAACACTCTGGAAAACAAAAACGGACGGGACAAAGATGCTTACACTGCTACAAACAAATCAACAAATACAAAACAGGGACACAATGTGATGTTAAACCAAAAACAAATACCGTATTTTCACGACCATAAGGCGCATCGTACCAAAAGGCGCAGTCTCAGTTATGTGTACCAATACTGTATTTAACACACACATAAGGCGCATCGTACCAAAAGGCGCAGTCTCAGTTATGTGTGCCATTACTGTATTTAACACACATAAGGCGCACCTGATTACAAGCATACAAGTGTGCGTATTTAAAAATAGAGCGGGAGCAAAACTGAGTTTGGTTGTGCTTTATTTACGTGTACTTCATAAGCGTGTCTCTTTGCCATTTTCAGGGTTGTTACCCATACTTCACCCTTTAACGTTCTCACGGTGGTCTCTACTTACCGTACTACTACTAATAACAACGCAAAACGGACGGGACAAAGATGCTTACACTGCTACAAACAAATCAACAAATACAAAACAGGGACACAATGTGATGTTAAACCAAAAACAAATATATACCTGAGCTTCCAAAAGGTGACAGCCTGTCTTATCGTGGACCAGCTGACCATACAAGTGCACAGGAAGATAGACATTTGGTCTTTGTAACCTGGACAGAAATCAAAAACATACAGTTAGGAGCACATCCAGTTGTCCATCAGGTGATACTGACAGAGTTCATGAGTGGAGCTTCTCACCTTTGGTTGCTGCGTCTGACGTAGTTGTCTCCATCAACAGGTTTGCGGTAGGTTGTTAATGCTTCGTTGAGCTGCTCCTCTATCAGGTCCACATACTTGAGGTTGTATTCCTGTGATTAATCAGACATGTCGGCCAAAGAATGAAACTGAGGCTTCCGGTCTCTTAGATCTTATTATGATATAAAAGCCAAATATAAGTGGTGACACTACCTTCTGCCATTTATCCAGCTGTTTGCTGACGTAACCCCTCTCATTGAGGTAGGAGAAACCTTTAGGAATGGACAGGAACCTAAACAGAGACGGTGTGCCGTGTGAGTAAGAGGTGAAATGACGGCTGCTGCTGGACAACAATAACAAATTCAATTGTTGTGGTCCAATCTCTGGACCACAACATATACTAATACACACAACCTAATAAAAGGAAAAAAAAAACCTGATCTAGACCCCAGGGGAATGTGAGCAGCCTCTAAATGAAGAACATGAGAAAACAGCCCCCGACTCTCACCTGAGGAGCAGCAGGAGGCCTTTGTCTCCCAGATGAGACAAAGCTGGTTTAAGCTGGATCAGCGCATGAAGGTTAGCCTGTGAAGAAGTACATGACAAATGTTAATCCGACTTTAAAAATACGTGCAAACATGCTTGTCAGACTGAAATCATACAAAATCAAAATTGAACCGAAACAAACTGACTGCTGAATGTAAACAGTCAATTGGACCGAAACTGGCAAAGGTACTCTGTGGATGCTCCAGTTTCCACCATGGTGTCTGACCCAGAAGTCAAATAGCATCAACTGCTATCATACATGTGGCTACAGAGGGTGCTGTTTTCTCAGAAGGTTTAACAGAGTTGCTTCCATCATCTACTTAACATTGAATCTATTTCTCTCAGCCTCACAAAAGAGCTGCAAGGTTGATAATCCTCTGTGTTTACTGTACTCAGCAGGTCAGTGGTTGATGCGTTACCTTGTCTTCGCATGCCTCGTCCAGAATGTCCAGGGCCTCCATGGAGACGGCCTTGCTGTGGTCGTGAAGCTGCGTGACCAGCAGCTCCATGCCCCAGCTACTGAAGAACTCCACACCCGCACGCAGCAGCACACGGAGGTGTTTGGTGGCATACAACCTGCACGTCTGCTCGGTAACACACCATGGGAAGAGAGGAGGTTATCGTTTGTCTCACAGAGAGACAAAGTGAACAAACCAAGGAGATCATGTTTTCACTTTTGCCCTTTGGTTGAACTGTTCATTTACTTTGCAGGATTACAAAAAATATGACTAAACTAATTATAGCCGTGGGATAAGCAATGAAGGAACCCACAGTTAGGGTTTTATCTTATGGAATAGTGGACACAGGCAGGTCCCGGGAAACTGAGTTTTCAGAGATAGTGCTGTTTGTGGGTGTCGTGTTCCTGTGGCTCTCTCACATCAGTAGCAGCAGTGAGGATCTTGGAGAGGATCACTCTGGCCAGACCGTCTCTGCTGTAGTCCAGTGTGGTTACAGCAAGTTTGAGCACAGCATCCTGGTTCTTCACAGAGCAGAGATTCAGCAGGCTGTGAATACAAATTCAACCAGTTGTCAGCAGGACCTCAGACTTTGTCCAGCGGTTGGATCATAAAAAGAACAGATCATTAGCGTCATTTCTCTGTTCACTCACCACTGAAACAGGCCACATTTCTCCAGCAGTTTGACTCCCTGTTGATGCGCAGAGAGCGTTCCCAGGAAGAGGAAATAGTGTTGGCTGAGTGTGGTGAGCAGGCCGTTAGTCTGCAGACAGCGCTCAGGCTTCAGGCCTGAGGACGAGGAGAGCCATGACACCATATCCCTGACCAGGTCCTCCAGGTATCCCTGGCCATCCTGGTGACACAAGGATGAGGAGAGGCAAATTAGAAAACAACAAGACGTTAGACAAGAAGGTGTGAGTCTTTGTGTGCACTGATCTTACCTCGTCCGAGTCCATGAGGAACTCAACAAACTGACAACCAACCACAGTGAGCTGTCTAGCTTTGACATGATCCAGAGCCAGTCCTGCATATAATTTACTGCTGGGCTTATAAAAGTACAGCAGCCTTCGCACAAACCTGCATCACGTGGAAACAAAGAAAATATAAAAGATAATTAACGACAAAAAGAAAAAACTGACTGTCTAATTTGAAGTGTGTTATTCAGTCATTCATCTTACTTGTGCATCAGTTCATCTTTGTTGTTCCTGAGATTTACATGTGGCCACTAGGGGAGAAAATCATTAGAATATTAGAGGGTGGGGAGGGGGTGAGGGGTCACAATGGAGTGAGTAGCGCTGCACAAACAGAAACTGACCTTAAGGATGGTGGCAATCAGCAGCCAGTTCCACTCCAGGTTCTGCTTGTGGTTGAGAATGTGACTGTCTCTCAGGTTCAGCATCAGTGCTTCTTCCGTGTCCTGGAACATTGATATTAAAATATGATAAATATGGACTCCAAGGCTGGAGAGTTTTTAATGCACCATTCCGGCACTAATTGTGCAACATCTGTTGCTTAGACACTGAAATATATCACGTGTGAGTATTAAAAACAGACAAAATGACACAGTTCAGTGTTTCATTAATAATGGTCGCAACTGAGCCCATTTCCCTTTCTTCAGTGTTTGTGCGAAGCAAATCTAAACATGATACAATAGGTATGCATTTAAACAAACTAAACGTGTGTGATGCACAGGGAGTATAGAGTTCAAATCTACAGTGTAAGAACTACGTTTCTTGTTACCTTAATGACATAGATATCCCTGTGGACACGTGAGTGGGACTCTCTGCGGCTGTGTGAAGACACAGACTTGCGAACGATGTGGTCCAGGTAAAGACTGTGAGGTTTCGAGCCTTTTTTCTTCTTCTCGTGAAAACGCTTCAGATTGTTGACTGCTGCACTCGCTCGACTGGAAAACACAATATGATAACAATATGCCTAATATATCTTGTTATCATTCACACGGGGTATAATTGATTGTTTTAAAAATTAAGGTTTAAAAAAACAGGTTTGCTCCAATATTGATTTTATTTAAGTGAGGGAAAACAGAGGTGTGGGTGTGACAGAGTGTACTCACAGTCGTTTCTCCTGGGGGATGTCAAAGGAGGCTGCCATGTTGATGAGGGTGGGAAGGCAGTGCAGGTGGTGACTGTGGGAATGAGGAAGGATGGTGTTTGCCTAAACATGAGAGACGCGGGTGGAAGAAGCAGAGATGCATTTTGAATTAGGATCACAGTAACTCAGCGTGGCAGGCAGCAAACCATACAACACTGTTACTTTGCTGTGACAAAGGCTGACATTTTTAGCTGGTTTATTCTGAGTGACATTACAGTTTTACAATTTGTGCGGCATGACATTTCTCTAAACACTTTATTACCATGTGTAGAAGCTCTCCCAACAGGATGGTGGCTCTGACAGCAAGCTGGTCGTCGCTACTGGTCACAACTTCAACGAGGCCCTTCAGAGACACAGGGGAGGAAATAAAGAAGGTTAGGGAGGCATAGAAACAGTCACATCATAGAGCTACTGTCAAGAATCACATGTTACAGTCTGAAAAGTCATGACAGGTGATACTTGTTAACTCACCTCTAACAGCCCACTGGAGATGAAGGTGGACAGGACAAACCCCAGGTAATTGTCCATCAAATCGGGTCTAATGAAACAAACAGGGACTTTGAATTACTGCCTGGTTTGATGTTGCTACCAAGCAGTCAAGTTACAGGAAATATGGGAGCGATGTGATGAGCAGAGCAGTGTTTACAGAACATGTTGTCACAGTGAGGTTGAACATTGAATACATCAATGATCTTTATCATCAATTTCTCATTTGTAACCATGAAAATGTGTCAAACATAGCAAATTAATCTTCTGAGGGTTTGTTTTGTGACCTCGATGAAAATAAACATTATCAGGTCATTATTAAATCTAAGTGAGTATTTAGTCTAGGTGTGCTTGATTAGCAGAATTTTCCTAAAGGCATTCCTAAGATATCAGGTTGACACAAAAGGAATGGCTATAAGTATGGACAAATTTATAACATAAACACTGAACCAAAAACATCTTTTAAAATTCATTTCATTTCGGCTGTCTCACCTCGATCGGGCCCGATGGGGCAGGACAACTTTGGCCTCAGCAGCGACAAACCCATCAGAGAGTCTCCACGTGTCCTGGAACCTGGCAGGGTCTGTGGTGAAGAGGAACAGGAATCATTTTTACAATGCCCGAGCGCATTAAAATTATTAGGTCAAATTAAAGAACCAAAATATATTTCCTCACCAACACTTAGAAGAGCTTCAGTGAAGTCTTGAGTTACAATGGGCACAGGGAGTCGGAATATCTCATATAACACCTCCAACAGGCCTTTCTGCAGGCCCAAGCACAATGAAATAGTCAGAGATATATACATGTTTGTTGTGAAACATAATAAACTGATTCAGTTTTTGTTTTTCTGGAGGGCAATTACTGAACATATTGGATGTTTTGCCATGTCAATACTCACCCTAACTTCCATATTTGGTATGCAGAGTAAGCCGATTAAAGACTGGATACCAGAATTTCCAGCCTTGCATAGGTTGATAATTCCTGGGAGACAGACAACAAGGCACTTGTGACTCACAACAAACCATTGCATGTAAGACAAATTACTCAGATACATGTGTCAGTACAAAGAACTTACCAGACCAGGAGCGAAAGGCTGCCACGATGGCCATTCGACTTGACAAGAAACGAGACTCTCTGTCCTCCCTGACAACACAGTAACACGTGCGTATTGAGAAAAAGGCAACATCTTCCACACACAACATTTTCATGGTCTCTCTTTGTATAAAGCTGTGAAAAAGAATGTTTGAAACCGCACAGTCACTATTAAAGTTCAAAGAAGATGATAGACCATTTAATTAATCTTTCAGGGAGACTTAAAGGATTGTGGTGACTTTGGCCGTTATGCATCATCCCAGGAAGTTACTCTGAGTCAAGCTGCGCTGATAACAAGGGTCTGATCACAACAACACAACATATATAAGCCCTAATCTTTTTTCAAAGCATGGTGTTATGAATATCAGAACAAGGCAAACTGAGAACTGTCAGAACACTGTTGTTTTTGTCTCTACTCTTCAGAGCCACTGCCACACACACACTCACTTGAGCTGCCCTTCAGTCGTGTCTGCATTGTGCCGGTAGTGAAAATCTGTGAAAGGGGCGAGGATTTGCTGGAGGACAAACGGACACACACACACACACACAGACAGACAGACAGACACAGACAGACAGACACAGATAGACAGACAGACAGACAAAAGGTGGGTAAGTGCACAATATCACAGAGCTATGCAGAGTAATCAAATGTAAACATTCTTTAACATCCCCACTGAACATCTTGCACTAACAGTTATCTTGTGGTAGATCTCATATGACGTCCCTGTGGATATCATGACTGAGATGATGAGATACTTCTGTCCCAGGTGGCCGTTTACAGACAATGAGGCTTTAGAGAAACGTTGTAACTGATATCTGCAAGCTCCATGGGAAAGGGACTGACAGGAGCACACAGGCTCACTTATGAACTGCGTCTACTTCATATCTGTACGTACCTCCAGCTCCACATCCACCCGCACGTACTGGCGGGTGCGCGGGTGGTTGAGCAGGTGGAGGATGGTGGTGATCAGTGCTTCGTTGATGCGACTCAACTGACAGTCGATCACACTCTTCAGGATGGTGCTGAGGCCTCCTCGTTTGGCCACCACCTCCGGGTTCTTCAGAGCTGCACCGCAAAGAGGTCAGCAACAAAATGAACATTAGGTGTCAACACAGAGAAAAATAAGACAATATAAAAACATATTTTCACAGAAAATACATAATAAGAATATTTGTGAAGCCTTTTGGCTCTTTGTTCACATGATGCTTTCATTTGTTTGGACTAAAAACAAGTACAACAGGTTCAAGAGTGAACATTTGTATATATAATTGTGTGGACAGTAACAAATCATTTTTACCACTACATATAATCAGATGAGAAGCAGTTGGGCACAGGATTGTACTGTCTGGAAGCTGTATGTCATTCTTCTGCAATGATTAAACACCATGCCAAATTGACATGATAATGGTGATTTTAAATGTTCCCACTGTTTCATTCCTGAAGAAAACACAAAGGGAACTGTTGATTTTAAAAAGAGGCTTTGTTTTATTCTGTCAGACACTCACCTAGCTCACACACGATGGCGATGGCCGCACGGACCATGCGGTCTCTCTCTTGGAGTCCATCTGTTCCGATGGCGATCAGAGAATTTGTGATTGATGTGGGGAACAACATTGCATTGACAGTAATAATCTACAGGAGGAGGGAAAGCAGAGAAATCCAGGTTATTTAACATGTCTGGACAAAAGAAGTAAGAAATAATGATGTTTCTATGTGTTGCCACTTCTTCTGTCCGGATGGTTTCACAGGGTCATATGATTCAGAATGAACAATATGTGAGAAGAATACAGTTTATATGAAGACAAGCCACACGTCATGACGACAGGGATAATGTTACTACCTGTATGGCAAAATAGTCTTTGCTGAAACCAGAGCCTGACTCTATGAGTGTGTGAGGAAGGTTTACAGTAAACTAAAGAAAGAGTTATAAATAACCTCCCCTGCAGACTCGTACAAAGTGTCCACACTTTGACACTGTTGCTAACCCAGTGATCATTCTGGTGGCACTGTGTGCTGGCGGTTGAGCTGAACACTGAGGGCAGAGGGCAAATTTCCCCCGTGACATAATGCTGAATCCGCAACATAAGAGCTGCAGAGGAATGAAAAAAAAACAAGAAATATGCCATGCTCCATGTATTTTACCTTTCGGACTAGTCTCAGTGCTTGAGTTCTCTCGCCCTCATTGCTCTGCTGGATGTCAATGCATCTGAAACAAGAACACAGAAGCATCATTAGTCATCTCCTTTTCTTTCACCACAGCTGGCGACTGGGAGAAAAAAAATAATAAGCCAACTAGAGATGTAACAATTAAAGCACAGCTTTTAAAAAGGATCCCAAAAACATCTGCAACCATGAAGAGACATTCACTACAAAGAAATATGAAGCATGAGAAAGAAGTGAGGCATTGCAGTTTCACCGGTTAAAGCAGGACCTTACCTGGCTATTAAATAGTCCACCTGTAGTCTGAGGACCTTCTGCAGTACACTGGTGTCTCTAATGAGGTAACGGAGCGCCCGCAACCCTGCTGCACGTACTTCCTTGGCCTCATTTAGCAGAGCTAGTCGCAGACTAAAGGGTTAGAACAGTCCAAAATAAGTAGAGGGACACGTAAAGGTGTAGTATGTGGGATTCTTTTCCCACAAAGAACTGTTTAACTTGTGTTGACGAACAGTCGCTGACAGACTTACCAAACAATGATTTCTTCGTGCGTAAACCCAAAGTTTTCTTCACGGTAGCCGATGCTGCATAGCAGCTACAACAAAGAAAGAACAATAGATACATGATTTGGTTTGTAAAAGGACAGACTTCACATGGATGCATGGATTAAAAACTGTCACAGCACAAGGATTAACATGGCACCATAGAACAGCAATAATTCTATTCATTTTTGAATCACAAAATTGATGTGTATCATGAATCAATTTTGAAAATGTAAAGTGAGATATCCAGAATTGTGGACTCTTACTAATTTATGGAGAGACTCAAGTCTATAAGGTGGACATACGATTCCTGCCTGCTTCATCACAAGGAGGAGAAATGCAAGTGGGTGGGATGGGTGAACAGGGGCATGGTGAGGAGGGGGTTGTTTTAAACCAGCTGTGATGTCAGAGTCCAAGCAGGCAGGAGGAGGGGGCGGGAGGGGGGTGGGGGAGAGAGATGGTGCGAGGGGCATGTGACACTCTCCGGGGAATTAGATCACCCTCACTGTCCTGGAACCCTTATAAGGCATCAGAGGTACACGAGGAGACATATACACACACAGATATACACGTCACGGCTCTTACCCACCCCGCTGTCGGTTGTAAATATGGTAGTAAGGTGTACGGATTAGAGACGCTCAACCCTGACTCACACTCAGCCTTCAGTGCACTGCAGTACCAGCCGCAGTTCTCTGAGGGCCGGTGCAAGCAGCTGCCAACAGTTGGACAAAATATGTCCATGACACATAGTCAGAGGTGGTTTATGACAAACATCTAAACATCCTGTGCCCAGGGTTGGTAACGTTGGCATTTTCTTCATGACAAGACGGAGAATTTTGTTTTCCTTTCAGTATTGCTATTCATTTCCTTTTCATATATATATTTTTTAAATATTTGTTCATCTATTAAATAGGATAGCTGGGTGGGAATGGGGCTAACATACAGGGGAGTGTCAGATAGCCAAGAGCGCAGATTGGAGTCAGATGAAGAAGTTGCTGCTGAGGGAGCAACAGATTCAGTATAAGCAGGAAAAACTCCTACTATTTTCCTCACAACTTCAATATTGTTCAAAATCAGAGAAAGACATAAGATGGTTCTTGTATGTACATGATGAAAAGTAGAAAGGCACCCTGTAGAGGCCACAAGTGCATCTCATAGACCACGTCCACGCACTACAACTCATTCATTTCCCAAGCAATTCCATCTGAATGTGCTTTCTAGCAGGAAAAGAGCAGGAAGGTGATTAAAGAAAAAAAAAACGTAACCTCAAATTCACCATTACCCAATTTAATACAGTGATGACAGTATCTCATGCTCATAAACAGATGAATCGTACATTCAACATTTCAGTTTTCATAGTCAGGGTGCTGCTCTTTAAGTCACTATGCTTCAACATCCCCAGAGCTCCTGCTACAGTCACGGTCAGCATGACAATGACAAGACACAGCCAGGCCTACTGGCAGCAACACCCAGGAGGAGAGAATCAAAGAGAGGTCAGTGGTGACATGAGAGTGGACGGGAGGCACAGCGAGTCAGTCTTTAAGAGACACAATGAGTCAAACATCATGAGAGGCTTGTTTACATCTGAAGATTTAACCGCCTTTCTGGGGACAACAGCTTCACAACTTCCCTATTTGTACTCATTTTACTGTGTGGTCGAAACTACCACATGCAATAAATAAAGCCCTGGGGTAAAAGCATGATAATGTAACAGATTACCTTTATGAAGTTGTTCAGGTGGCCCAGTTTTCGCATGTTACTGACTCCATGTGATTTGGCCACATTTTGGAGGATTTCACGGAAGTTCTCTGATGGCTCTGCGTGAGAAAAAGAAAATACAATGTAGCCAAGACACATCAAGTCATATTGCCATAATAACAGTCAATGAACTGTAATTGATATGTTGCAGGAAGGAAGTTGGTTTAGCTGGTCAAACTAAATGTGTTTACAGTCAAAACAAGGTCTAGACAGTGAAAGGAAAACCTGTGCAAGTAAGTGCAGTTGTTTTCGTTTTCAGTTCCTTTTAATTACCAAGTAAAAACAAAGAAAATAAAATATGTTTCAACAAAAAGATGAGTGCTCGCGATACTAATACTTCACCTTCCAACACAAAATGTACAAAATGTTCTCATTGGCAACCGCGTTCACTAAAGGCTGATGCAGATTCAGGCCCAATCTATCAAACAGCAGCATCTCTCAGTTTTAGCATACAATCAAATTTATAATGAGACAAAAGAGCAAATGACTAAATCTGTAACACACTCGTAAGTATAGTGTATTGGATTAATAGATATCTAGTGGTGAAGATTCATGTTGCAGTTGAGTAACCCTCACATGAGCCTTCTCCTACAAACATGTCAGAGAACTTATAGTAACCTAGAATCTCAAACACATGTGTAGTTTGTCCATTCTGAGCTACTGTTTAAGCATGGCAGTGCAACATGGCTGCCTATATGAGGAAGAGCTGCTATTAGTGTAAATACCAAGGGCTTATTCTAGTTTGATGAGAAAGATTCAAGTGATTATACATTCATGCAACATTAGTGTTATTATTTCACATAATTCTGCCACTGGAAACAATTCCATCCAACACACTGAAACTTTGTCCATCGTTGTCCATGACAAATGTGATCGCTGTCATAGTCTCAACATGGGTACACGAATAGGATCAAACTCTGTGATTCAAGTGGCATTTAGTGGCATCTAATGACAAAGTTGCATACTGCAGCCAACTAAATACCACTCACTTCACCTCACTTGTCAAGCTTTGAAGAAGAGCGTGTAATGGTCTTCAGGTGAAACAGACAGACCCTCTCTACAGCCACTATTTGGTTTGACAATTCCTCTGAAACATGGTGGCATCCATGGAGGAAGCTCCAGTTTGATGGGAGATATAATGGGCACATTATATGGTGACAACAACAAAGGAATATTTAGAACTTCAAAATGATACATGGAAATAAAGGCATTATCATGGACATTAGAATTGCTTCCCCCAGATAAATCATCTCAATACCACACACTGTGCCTAAACTTGAGGTCCACTAATCAATGTGCTCCACTCCAACATCCTCCCTAAGCACCTACAATGGCAGATTAGAGCCCCTCCGCTTCATCCCTCGTGAGGATGGAACGGACACACTATTTGCCTTTGATTCATCTGATGATGTATGTTCCAAATGACTCTTACACTATAATCAGTGTGTAAGAGAGACGGGGAGTGAGTACAGTGTTGGTGCTGGAGAAGCAGAGCTGAACAGTACGTGTGCATCTGAAAAACAGCCTGCGTAGACTGTGTTGTCTCATGGCTGCTAGATAAGCAGCCCACAAACACTATTTACACTACAGTTAGCTAAAGCCACACCAGGGCTGCAGAGCTAATGAATGGTTAGCTTTAAAAAGACTGTTTATTCACTGACACTAACCAAAACAACACCGTCGTCATGGCTGCTTAGCTTTTGCAGCTAGCTGATGCTAACGCCGCTAGTTGGTTAGCTCACTGCCGTCTGCTATTATGATATTCCTGGCAATGTTGTGATGGCAAACAGAGAGGGGGGCGATGTAACAGCGACACTGACAACATATATGCACATACTAACGGTGGTTTCACTTCTCAGCACCACACAACAGAAATGCGCCTCATCCATTTTGAACAATAATCGCTTTCAGGGTGATGCGATTGAAGCCTCCTGCTTACCTCTGGTCAGATCCAGCGGTACGTTCTCCTCCCCGCTGTCATTCCGACCTGTCAGAAAAACACAGCGGCCACAAGGTGAGGGATTCCACCCGGATCATCACATGCCCAGGAGCATCTACTTTTGCATTATGCCACATTCACATACACCTCTTCATCGGGGTTTTCATGCTTACCTCGCATCCGAAGACTCCGGATAGGACGGCCGCGGAAGCTGGCCGCCATGTTTCCAGGAACATACACAACACCGGAAACTTCGCGGCTTCTCGCGAGAAAATAGACAAACAACGGACAGGAGGCAGAGTGAAGCCATATCACAGCAGATCTGAGATCAGCACCTATTGTCACAATCTGGGCTGATCAGAACACAAAATATTCATCTGTGTTACACTGCACCCCAATCAAGAAGATGGGAGACTAGAAATGGTTTGATGAGTTTAGACTTAACAATTACAAGATATGTCCAGTACAGCTGACTGCCAGGGTGCATCTCCAAAGTTAGTGAAGAGATACAGAGGTGGAATAAAATAAAATAAATAAATAAATAAATTCATAAATAAATACATTGAATAGAACTGAATCGAATAGAATAGAATGAAATACAATACTATATCATTTCATTCTCTACTGGCAGAGACAGAATACAAAATCATAATACAGATTTTCATGCATGTGTGAGCCCCTATATATGTGAATCTGTTTTCATTGCGCTAGAATGAGCTCTTCAGATGTAAGAGTGGGCCCTCTATACAGAGGCTGTAATGTTGAACCACCCTGTTGTTTTCCAGTAGTCTAGAATGGACACACTGAGTTTTTATAACTGAAGGCTATGTTCACCTGCATGCCCTGACAATAAGATATAGTAGGTAAAGGGTATTCAGCTGTGTCAGGCAACCTCAGCACTAGATGTCACAAAACCCAGCATTTTGCACCTTTTACCGACTTTTTACTATTCTGTCATTTTAAATGGTGCCAGTTATGTAGTTCTGTAACCATCCATCCATCCATTCATCCATCCATACACCCAGCCAGCACTGAGGCAAACCATGCTAAAGTTTTGGAACACATACATTCTTGGCAGTAACAACACCCTCTACTGGAGTTCAAATTCCACTCAGTTTTCCTCATGATGTCAAGACAGACAGTCAGAAAGAGTAAACCATACATTATAATCCTTTTATCAACCAGTATGAACAAAGAATAACTCTCATATCCAGAGTTATCATGTCATCTATAACATCAATAGGCCCAAAGAATCTGACTCTGACAATCAGAGATGGTGATGGAGCTCACCCATAAGTCAGACTGTAAGTCTCTGTGGTTCTACAGAGAATTTCAGGAATGTGATCAATAGCTTTTGTTATGGCACTAACAGTGCACTGTCTTTACCCACTGACATTTCCCATATAGGTTTTATGGTTCCTGAGATTTGAGGTCAGGAGGTCAACTTTGTTCGCTGCTACAAGGGTTCTCCTCAAATTTCACCAAAACCTTACGTTATATGCAATTAAGGTTCATAATTAGCTAAATATTTTTCTGGCCATCATTTTACAAAGAGAAAAAAATGACATATTTTGTTAATATGTATTTTAATACGTTTGTTGTTTGCATCTAAACTGGAGAAAGGCGATATCTTAATTGCTCATGACTGCCATCTTGTGGTGAAATACGGTACTTACATTCCCCTCTAGTCTCGTATCACAATATATGAATGCAAATCTGGATTAAAAAGAAAGGGTCAAATGGAGATTACAATCTTTGAGTCACATTGATACAAAAAATAACAGAACCAGTTTATTATTTACACATAACAATTCTAAAAAGACTATTGACAAATTGCAATCAACAATGTTAAATTGTTATGAGAAAAGTGGCCTATATCCCATTAAATAAAATAAACAATGTTAGGTTTCTTTAAATCATTTAGATATAGTATATTACTTAAGAAATATCCAACTATTTCATAAATGTATACATTGCAGGTTTGTTTTTCTTATAGTGGAAGGAAGACAATGAGTCCTACAATGAATAAATACATAGAAAACACTATTCATACACTGTTGGTTTATGTCGTTGTAAATTTGGTAGAAACAGTTTGGTAAATTTAGTAGAAATGACCAGACGCTTTAGTCTTTAAGTGCTTGGACTAACAGTTAAACTGATTGAAGCTTCACTGCTTCTTTTCTTTCGGCCCATCACCTCAGTGTGTTTGCAGACATGAGAGCATCAATGTCCTGAATGGCTTTGGAAGTTCTCTGAAGAGCCTCAGCTATCGAGCTTGCTGTTACCAGTTCATGAGTCCCCTCCTCCACAGACGGACCTTTCTCTTCCACACGTCCTCTCTCACTGATGTGCAGACTGCAATTCTCCAGAAGATCTGGATACAGGATGTTAAAGTGCATAACAAAGTCATACCATTGTAAATAAGAACAATATGCAAACATCACATAAAAAATACACTTGACAGTTCTTTGTGCGGTCTGAACGCTGAAGGATACAGTTAAACCGTTTTATTTTCTCCACTTCTGCAGCGACAAGATCCGACCTGCAGGGCACAGAGCCAATCACATACTGTGAGCATTCAACCCAACACTATGTATCTCACGTTCAAACACACGGTGCCAAATGAGAGACCAGAACAATAAAACTCACATATCTTCTCTTTGTGTGACATTCACATGATGCACAATAGGAGCACGGTTTTCTTTGGGATCTGCAGTTGTAGAAAAATGTCCACCCTGCAAACAAAGGCAGTATACAGTACATCACTACATTCCAGAGGCTTTATTCCTGTACAAACAATGCGCTGTAGACACAAGCAGGAACACGGACATCAACAAGGACTACCTGTATGGCTTCATGCAGACAGCTGGGTGCAACTACGAGTGTCAGTGAGAGCTTTGCCTGCTCAAAGCATGTGAGGATCCTGTGAAACAATGATGTGATGGTGAGTAAAAGAAAACCATGAACATCATGTGACAGCTATGATATGATCTATGCTTCTTCACCTGCTTGCACGATTCACAATGGAGCATATGGAGTAGGGCTGACCCACGACATCTGGTGGAAGGTTATTCAGACGGTATGATATCTCCTTCACCTGTGAGACAGACACAATCAAAGTATGCGTCATTGTGGATTTTTGGACAAATGAAAGACACTTGAGCAGCTTTCTGAGTCTAGTCTTAAAGGCACAGTATGTAGAATTTGGAATGTAGTGGTGATGTTGTATGTTGCAGCTGAGTAACCCTAACCCCACCCTTCCCTTCTATACCATGCAGGGGAACCTATGGTAGCCCTCAGTCACTAAAATTCAAGATATGTTTAATCCATTCTAGGCTACTGTAAAACATGGTGGTGCAACATGGCTGCCTCAGAAGAAGAGGAACTACTCCCACTGTAAAATATAAAACAAATCTACCAGTAACACAAAACACTAGGTTGTCATTGCTGCCTGATTAAAGCTTTAAACTTACCTGACCAGTTTGGATCTCAGGGCGGTGATGAGTGAAATAAGTGTTGAGGACACCGTGAGACCGGATCACAGATCCATCTCCTAGAGAGACCTCGATGACTGAGACTGCTCCACTCAGGATCCTGTAGAAAAGAGATGATAACACAGAGTTTGTTGAAGCTATGCAGTAAGAAGATGAATATTACATTTATTTTCAAGGACATTTTCAAAAGAGACGTTAAATAAAAACTCTTTAAAGTCCATGAAAACGTGCGCACTGACCTGTAGGTGACTCCCTGACACCACATCACTTTCACCAGCTCTGCTGGTGCATCCTCATCCTGACTCTTCCACCTTAAATACAAAAGTCTTCATCCATCACTGAGCATTTTTTTAAATAATGCACAACATCCATCTTGATCATGAGCAGACCTGTGTCTGTGAGGGGACACACACGTGAGAACCAGAGCCTGAGGTAGACGAGACCTTCTCTCTTCACAGGAAACGACAGACATATTCATGTCCCTGTCTGCTGGGGCAGAATCTTTGGTTCCCTCTGCTCCAACCTCCCCTGGTCGAGAGACATGAGTCTCCCAGTGGTGGCGAGCTAAGGTGAGAGGGTAGCGCCACATAGGTGCAAAAGCAAAGCACGAGTGATGCTGGACCACTGTGGTGGACTGGTACGTCTCCTCTGGCTGGGAATGAGAAGAGAAACCAAACGGTTCATGAAAAATGAGATGAAAGCACAGGGAGATCAACATCTTCAGTCCTATGATTAGAGGTCAAATCAGACTGCTGACATGCTGCTTTCTGTGCGGCCTGCTGTCAGCATCCCTGCCGGAACTCTCTGCACTGCGTTGGTGACACCGAGCCTGACTGAGCCTGCAGGGGAACTCCACGGAGAATTCTTCTCCCGACGGCGACAGCATGACAGCAGCTCGTCCCTCCTCACATCTGATGACGGTTTCACCTCCAGGCCCGACTTCAGCTTCACAGGAGGAAAACTCAGGCCACGTCACAGCCGAGTCGATACTGAAGAAAAACTGCATGGGGACATGCATGGATACAGTCAGATAGCAGTATAAGTAGTGTGTGTGTGTGTGTGTGGGGGGGGGGGGGGGGGGGGGGGGGGGGGGGGGGGGGGGGGGGGGGGGGGTAATGGGATGGCTTGTAGTCGCGGGTACCTTCTTGTGTTCAGCAGGGATGAGTTCCTGAGGCAGGTATGGTTGACTTGCATATTTATTCCTAAACGTCAGCGCAGCTCTTATCATTGCCTGAAAAGTAAATGGTAAATATTTATAAAGCACTTTGTCAAGTCTGGATGATCCCGTAAAGCGCTTTGCAGTACTGTTTACATTCACCCAGTCACACAGACATTTACACTGAGCATGTGTTTGCTGCATTTTCTGAGTGCATGGGACAATGTGGAGTTCAATACCTTGCCCAAGGACACATCAGCATGCAGGGTGGGTGGGGGCGGGAATCGAACCCCCCACCGTCTGGTCAGAGGACACCTCTGCCACAGCCGCCGCACCAGTGACAGCAGTGCTTATAATACATTGATTCAGGGTACTTAAAGGTGCAGTGTGTATGATTTTGGTACATTATTTTGCATTGGTGCTTGTATCTGTAGATGAGAAATATATATTCACATTCTTACAAATGTATAATCACCTGAATGTCTTTTCACGGAACCCTAAAATGAGCCCTTAAATGTACATTTACATCAGGACTCGATCCTCTTTGTGTTTTTACAATAGCCGAGAATGGACAAACTAAACATCTTTTGAGCTGTATTGGCAACTGAGGGCCACCATAGGTTCTGCTACATGTTTGGAAGAGAGGAGTGAGGTGATGACTAGATGAAACTTCATCAATAGAGGCCACCAAATCTTACACACTACACCTTTAAAGTCATAATGAGACCTGGCATGTACCTTGTATGGGCTGATGGTGAACCTCGTCCTCTGACGGAGCCTCTCTCTGGGCAGCAGAGGATGCCGGGAAGGATCTGAGGCTTTGACCAGGAGGAATTCACTCCCACACGGTGACAGCTGTAACTGGGAGCCGTCCGCGTAGCGAACATCCACCGACTCGTCCTCGTACATTATCATCGAGCTCACGCTGCTGTCAGGCTCCATTTTCAACCCGTTCAGCTGGCTCGTAACCGCGCTCAAAGTCAAAACACCGCGTTGACGCTTCAGTTGACGTCATCACGCAGAGACGCTCTGTGATGGCGCGTTCACAGGGCGGGTTTAACAAGGGAAAACATACCGGAAGCACTGGTTCTATTTCATCAACGACAAGTAACCTTTGTAGGACAAATTGACAATGTTTTTGTAACATCCGTATTCGTATCAAATATTTGTGTAAAATATCACATTTGAAATGAATTGAGGAGGAAAGAAACAACTGGTTAATATATAAATGTATCTGTAAATTGCTACATTTACATGTCAATACATGCGTATAAATAAAAGTTTTGATGATGAAAGATGTCATATATTATATAATATATTACATATTCTAAAATATCTTCTATTTGCGTGTGTGTTTGTGACATAGGTTTGCGAGCGTTCTAAATGCCACCTCTAGGGGGCAGCATCATAGCACAACAGCGCACAGCCAGTAGCAAGCTGTATCAGGGAGAAACAGAAGAAGAAGAAGCCACTGGCTGTCGCTGTGTTCGGGCTCTGGTCGTCGCTCTCATCACTCTGAGACGTTTCCAGTCAGTTCAGCTCAAGAAGTGAAGCTCCACATTGCCATGGTTATACCGCCAGCCTGCTTCTTCACAGAAGTAATACCAGAGCTGCAATGAAGGTGCCTTTCTTTCTTTCTTTTTATCACATTTTAGCTCTGCCAAGGCTACAGCTAGCAGCTAGCCTTAGCTATGCATCGTAACGCTTCTGTGGTGGATGTGTCAGGGGAGCTGCCGTATGTTCCTGTGCTAGCTAGTTGTCAAAACGACAACACTGACAGCTGTCATCACAGCCCGACCAGGCAGGCAGTCATGTTTAACATGATCACATTTAGCTTAGCTTGTGTTCAGGACGATGTTGCCTCGAGGTTTGTGTCGTCTTCAGATGAACTAGCTGAGAAGAGACTGTGTTTTGTGTTTGTGTTGTTGCAGTAGCTGCTGGCTGGTTCTCTCGAGGACACCACTAGATGTTGCTTTATTGTTTTAAACTAGTTCCGTGTGGTAGTGCCTTTAAGTTTTGATATTGCTGTTCAAAAACCAGGACCTGTTTCTATGGCAACCGTGTGTTTAATGGCTACTGTCCATGTCCTGTCAGTGCATCTCAGCATTAAGGCTCATTTGAATGTATAGAAAATACTGAAGTCATTGTGTTGTGTGACTTGTCAGGCAGGGGCCTCGAACTTGTGGGCTTCATGCTGTGGTTTGCTGAATGAAGTCATGGGAACGGGGGCCGTCAGAGGCCAGCAGCCAGGGTTCGGGGCCGGTGCTGGGCCCTTCAGATTTGCACCCAGTGCGGGTTACTCCACATACCCGCCCACCAGCTCAGGGAGTCCCAGTGTCGTATGCAAGGCCTGTGGCCAGGCCTTCACGGTCTTCAAGAGAAAGGTAGGTGCTGGGATGATCATCCATGTTTTCCTCCTATCTACACTTTGTCAAGGTGTCACATTAGTGGGCTTTAAAGCAGTGATGAAATAGGTTCATCTTAAAGGTTTCATGTGTATGATTTTGTTGAAATTATTTGAATATTTTTTGTAAAATCACTTGAATGTTTTCATCACCCCTGAAACGTACAACTGTACCTCTAGATGACACTACGTCTTACACATTTTACCTTTAAATCACTTTCTTTCTTTCTTAGTACATCCCTGTATGTTTACAATATTTAAGAACAGCTGCGTCGTCTCAGACAGAACATAAGTTCCTCTGAAAATACCTGAGCTCTACAGAGGAAAACACATTTTACACCCAGAGGCGAACATTCTTTTTCAGTAAACGCTCTTCCATCCCAGGCATTCACAGAGACAGATGGACAACATACTGTAATATTACCATCACTGGCATTCCTCAGGGTCTCGCTCTGTCTGAACCATGTGCTGCACTCGCTCATCGTGCCAGTCGAGTCCCATGTCTTGCATTTATTACTGTTTGATGTTTGTCACTTAAAAGAAATGAGCTGCCTCCTGGTCCTGTGCCTGGAGAGGTAGAGCAGATGTGTGTGCTTGAAAAATGCAGGGGACGTGTACTGGCATGGATACGGCATGAACTGTTAACCTGTTCATTTTATGATATGGCAGATAAATACTTATTTTTTAAATGGCAGATGCACACGCTCATATCTTATGCATTATGTTTTTGGCTGTAACGGGGTAGCAGGTGCATGTTTATCACCTCTTTCCCTTCTCTTCCTCACCAGTACATTTGCTGTGACTGCAAGAAAAGCTTCTGCTCTCTGTGCTCGGTGCTTCAGGAGAATCTGCGCATCTGTGCCACATGTCATTTGCTGAAAGCCACGGCCTTTCAGCGGCCTCGGCTCATGCGTTTAAGGGTGAAAGACCTGCGACAGTACTTGCTGCTCCGCAACATCCCCACCGACACCTGCAGGGAAAAGGAAGACTTGGTGGACTTGGTGCTCTGTCATCAAGGCATGGAGGAGGAGGAGGAGGACGCTGACACGGCCAGCCTGCACTCACGTTCCCTGTACACCCCCTCTACCACGCAATCTGCCTCCGAGCTCTCCGCCTTTGTCGCCTCTCAGGAGGAGCCACTGAGCAGGAGTGATAGCTCTGACACCAACCAGGTCAGGACCAACATTGAAACTTACCCGACTTGAAACCTACACCACAAATTAGACCCACGTCTGTCATTTCCTGCTTAGTCGGCTGATGAGAGTACAGTGTATCCGTTTTTCTGGGAGAGTCTATATCGCGGGCCTTCGGGTTATTTGTACAGATCTTAAATATTCTTGTCTAGATGACATAGTGCACTGTTTGTTGAGTTGCTACAAAGGAATCGTATATAATGTAAGAACCACTGAACGTCCCTGGAGACGGATACACTTTGTCAGCAAACGGGAAACTGAGCTGGAACCCAGAGAGCAGAGGAGCGCGGACATGAAGTTCCTCAACGGGCGATGGAAGGGAAGCTCAGCTCCGAGCAGCCAGGAGCCAGGAGCCACTATAAATACATGTACTGGGCCTGCTTAGGGTGCAGTAAGCTTTTCTATGAATGGAAGGGACAAGCCATTGTTCCTCCTGAGGTGTCAATGGGCAGGCTGAGGTGTGACTAATCCTAATCCCCCCAGATAACTGGCTTGTGCGCTGCATGTAGTATGCTCTAATGTTTGTTGTTCCTGTATCGCAGGATATAGGTGATGCTACGTCAGTGTCTCTCCTAAACCTGGATCCCAGTGAACACACCCCTGAGGTGATTGTATATTCTAAATCCATTCTGTATGACGGAATGAGAAACATGTTATGTGCACATAATGTGCAGTATATGTGCAGAGAATAAGATGTGAGGAACATCCGTGCTGGATCAGTAACTGCTTTCTCCGCCACCACAATAACTGTAGTATCTGCAGATGACTGAGTTTATAAGTCAAAGGTGTCTCTCTTTAAAATTACACAATCTTTAAAGATGTAAGCTTAAAATACAAATCCATTCACGTATAGAAAGTAATGATTTTCTCTTGCTTTTAGGTGAGTCCTCAGACACGGCGTCGGGCCAGAGCGTCGCTCTCAGACATCTCTAGCTTGAGGGACATTGAGAGTCTGTCAGTCAGACAACTGAAGGAGATCCTGGCCAGGAACTTTGTCAACTTTTCAGGGTGCTGTGAAAAGTGGGAGCTGGTGGAGCGTGTCAGCAGATTGTACAGAGAAACAGAAGAGAACAGGAAGTCATGTGAGTGCGAGGAAAAGTCAATAAATACTGTTCATACAGAAGTTCTTATCAATTTGTTTCTACAACAGATATGATCAGTTATTATGGTATGAATGAAGTCAGCTAAAAGGAAGTGTTGATGATTTGCTGTTCTTGCTGTGAATATTGTGATTTCTGTCTTGCAGTGGAAAATGTGAGCGGTACTGTAACTACAGGTAAGATGTCAGCCGTCTTATGCGAACTGTTCTTGATACAACTACATCCTGTTTTTAACCATAGAAGTAGTAGAACTAGTTACCTCTCTGTTGATAATATCATAGGAAATTATAAGGCTCTGACGGGACTGAAAGCTTTAGGTCTTTGGTCTTTCAGAATGTCATCGTGTACCAAATGAATTCAGCCACTGTGTGTGTGGAACTCTATTTCTGCCACTTCAATGCAAGCCCAGCTTCAAATGGAATTTCGGCAGGCTAATGATAGCAAGGCGGAGCAACAAATCTAGCTTAACCGTTGTTGACGGTTGATTTAGTTCAATAGGAAACTTACCAAGCTTGAACCTGAAAAGCATTCGACCGTATTTTGTGTCCGTCCCTCACCTGAGCGCCACATTGTTTTCTCATCACTGGGACGGTCGTCATGAAAAACATAACATAGACTACACGACCTAACTCAATCCAACCCCGACCATCATTAGAACCCTTTTGAATGGGACAGTAGCAGTTACTGCAGCAGACAGTCGTCCATTCTCCGCTCTCTGTTCTGCGTCATGAGGCCACATGTTACTGGTTTCCAAGATGTACTGAAAATAAGATTATAGCCTTTGTCTAATTGAATTCATTTCCATTTGAAAAAGAAAAAAATGCAGCTTTGTGGTTTGTATTTCTTGTCTTCCACCAAAACCAATCTGTACTGTAACTTCAAAACCAAGGGGTACGCCACCCATGATTGTTGTGTGCTGCAGCACCCCAAGTTCATAATGATCGAAGCACCTGCGGTCATTAATACACAGTCATCTCAGTGAGTCTGTTGGATCAGAATGGTGATGAAATGTGTCTTGCTTGCTTTGCTCCTCCCACATTAAAGTGGTGGCCTTCCCCCCTCCTATCTGCAATGGTGCCATTGGAGGTAAGGCTTATGGATTCCTGTTGCCATGGTCACACTTAACCATCTTGTGATTCGCCCCTTCATAGTGCGATCTGTATCACGCCTGCATCACATCTGTGCTCATTGTCAACTTGTGTCCATCCGTTTTCCACTCCCCCTTTGCTTTGTCACATCTTGACATGTGCCGCTTCCTCCCTGTGGAATGGCATTTCCTGTAAAGGCGGATTTATTGAAAATTATAATTTAAACTAATCCCATGGAAGAATTTATTCGTGAAGGTTTCAGCTAAGCCGTGTTCCAGGATCATTGATCCATGGGGTCAGTCTCCCAAGGTCATCTGTCCATGACTTCAACATGGGAAGCTCATTATACAGAGAGCTGCAGTATCTTCTCCATGTTACCTTCACCCTCTTACCAGCACATCTCATGTGGTGAAGGCCGTATGGTTGTCATGGAAACATCTTGACACCAAACCGCTGCAGACGTTGACATTTCTCAGGTGATTGTGAGTGTGACCTGATCAAGATAAGGCACAGTGGATAAGATGAGATGATTTATCAACCTGCCGCCTCCCTGCCCCTCCACACAGCATGAAATGTCACTGTTATTCATCACTGTGTTTTGAATCGGTCTCTCGACATCGGCGGTCACCACCTCCCTGTCTCTGCCTCTGCCTCTGTCTCTCACAGACACAGAGAAGGGTCCGCTGACAATCCATGACGACAACCTCTGCAGGATCTGCATGGACGCCGCCATCGACTGCGTTCTCCTGGAGTGCGGTCACATGGTGACGTGCACCAAGTGCGGCAAGCGAATGAGCGAGTGTCCGATCTGCAGGCAGTATGTGGTGAGGGCTGTGCACGTCTTTAAGTCCTAATGCAGAGGTGAGGCACGCGTGTCACCTCAGACTGAGACCACACCTTAACCCAACCATGCAGCTCATAACCTTAGAATCCCAGAGGACTGATTTTATGGATGTGTCATGTTCACATAATTTGCACAGTGAAATATTGAGAGAAAATGTGTTTTTTGATTCTGAAGATTTTGACTCTTTGGTTTCAGTTGTGGGCGGAGCATAGGATCACACTCTCCTTTGAGTTATTCCACGAGTAAACATATCTAGAATCCGTGTTCATTCCCAAGTGTCCGATTTGCTTTTCTTGCAATTTTTCAAACACAAAGAATGTGCAGCACCTGCGTTCGCGTTTCGACTCATCGCCCTCAGCTCGGCCTGGACACTGTAACTTGGCCTAAACTCTGCTGAGTATCATTGAGAGCACATCTGCTGCTGCGAGGGAATACATATCTTAATAACAGACACATACTGAACCTGTGCACAGGAGAGTTAGTTGCCAAATAATGGGTCACGCCCTTAACGCTTCACACCCGTTTTCGTTGTCCTGTATGGGCCAGTCTGCGGCTGTTGGTTGTTTCAACCAAGCACTTTGTTCACTATGTGTGTGTTCATGCACCGCTCCTCACAAACTGCAGACGAGTAACAGGTTGAGGTAGCATGTGTACCAGGTTCCACCCTGAATGATGAAGTTTTAATTCCCATTCTCCAAATCAAAGGGGAAGTTGTATTCATTGAGACTGTGTTGTGTGTTTTGAAGTTGACCTTTGTGTTTCTCTGCCCACAACGAATAGACGTGATTCAATGATTCCAATGACTGATAGTGATCATGTCATTTTTATTTTTCTATCTTCACTGATTTGATTTTTGAAAGATCTTATTGTTATGCATTATATGTTTAAAAGACCATGCAAACTCTTGCCATTACAGCAATAGTAATCCTCCTCCGCGGTCCTGCCTCTGCACTTACTGGAGGACAGGAGTCAACAACCGGTGCTAACTCATCCAACCGTCTTTGAACATTTTCTGTGGATGTGAAACGGAATGTTTGTTTTTTGTTTTTCTGTTTTTGTCAAGGTGTATCGTTGGGAGTGGAATGAAGTGTCT
This sequence comes from Chascanopsetta lugubris, assembly GCA_016785325.1. Taxonomy (NCBI): domain Eukaryota; kingdom Metazoa; phylum Chordata; class Actinopteri; order Pleuronectiformes; family Bothidae; genus Chascanopsetta; species Chascanopsetta lugubris. Next base: position 93,582 of record JAFBJT010001015.1, read on the forward strand.
TAAATCTTTTCATTTGATTTCTTCTCTCTTGTACAAGTAATATATTGAACCAATTATTCAAAGATATAGTGTGGAGTTTACTGACACCTGTGGTATAGAAAGTATGTAGAGATAATGACTTGCTAATGTACATTTGCATATACTGACTCATGAGATATATATATATATCTATATTTTTTTCTCCATTTGATTTAAAATTGAGGTAATCCCAGATTGTTGAAATGTCTTTCCTGGGATGGGGTTTGTTTTGAATTATTATGTTAACCTGTCAGGTGCTTTGACTTGTGTTCAGTCTGCATAGGTTTGCTTGAACTATCCACCCCTCTCCAACCAGAGCATGACAAAAACCCAAAGGACACTAGCTATTTTCCATCCATCCCATTTCTTCAGGCACAAAGTTTCGTTTTCTAAATTTTACAAACCTCATCAAACACTACCAAACTGTCCCCATTACAATAATGAGGAGTAGCTGAGCAGGTTGCACTTTTAGTTTAAAGGGGGTATATTTGTGTGCAAGGTTTGTCTTAGTATTTGGGAATGTCAAACTTTTTATTTTGGTAAAGATTCAAATAAAAGTCTGTTTTTCTATACTCATGCACCACATCCAGTGTCTCTGTAATATCTTGGATCAAGTCATAATTGAAACATTGAATTGATATATTTTGACAAGATGTTTTAAAAGGTGCTGTGTGAAAGAACTATGTTGATGTACGAACTGTGATCTGTGATCAAACGTGTCACTACAGAGGCTTTTAGACTCGTCTCACTTCCACCAGTCATTCCCCCGGTAAAACCTGACCTAGATCCTGAATTCAGCCACGCCACAGTGCACACTCATAAATATCTGATAACTATTCATGAGGTATTGCACAATGAAATGACATGAATACCAGCATTTATTCCAGAGTAATGAGAACAATTCATCCATTTAAGTGGAATTACGTTCACAAGAAATCTGTAAATTTACTTCGCATCAACTGCACCTTTAGATTTCATATTAGTATTAAAAGGGAATACGAAAATGAGTCTGAGTGATGATACAAATGAAATTATTTTTAATGCATTTTTGCCATTTAGTTTTTGGATTTACAAATATAAACATCACATTCACTTGATGTGATCAAATTACAGCACAACACCCAAATACACACAACACCGACTGTACGGAGGTTGATTCCACTTTTAAATGTTTGCAAAAGAGTCATTTGCAAAGGTCTTAATTGGATGCTAATATAAACCTGTATAGAGAAGCAGATTTGTGGGGTGGACATCTTTATAGAAAAGTCAGTATCAGGTGTGTCACGTGATTAATGTCACTGTTGAACCCACACCCTGGATGTTGCTGTACCAGGCTCAAACCCACCCGCACCCCTCGCTCATAAATTATCCACATTAAGCATCATTTGACCCAGCTCTTGACACCTCTTTGTCAAATGACTGAGTGAATTAATGAATAAATACAAACTGTAATAAAAAAAATAAATTAATGTTGAAATGTTGATGAAAAATCCACCCAACACTCAACAGTTCATAGAAGTGTTAAGGAATCTGAAGACATGAGGGTGTAACAGGACAATGACATTTGTTCTATTCTCGATATATATTCTAAATATTTGGGTTGTTTAATGATAATTTAGTCAGATATCTATATTTCTGCACGTCACTTTTTCTTCTTTGATACTGATCAATCACAGAATTTTGGCACAAAGGGGACATTGCTGTATGAAGGCAAACTGAGGAGGGGGGGGCACATTTCAGTTCACAACTCATATAGTCTCTGATATTCAGCTCCTGAGACACTGTCAACACATGAAATGATGCTCGTATAAAAATACTGGGTTTTCAAATATTTTAGGATTAAAAATAAACAACCCAACCATCAATAACAAGCACGTCTTTATAAAAGTACAATCTTAACACAAATACATGCATTGCTGTTTAGTCTTTGTCCATCCAGTGAATGTCAATTGTGTCCTGGCGAGAGTCTCTCGTCTCAGGTCCACAAAATCTGTCTCTTTCAGTTTGTTCACTCTCGTACTGACTCGGGGCTTCGTGACCCCTTCGAAAACAAAAAGGTTGATTAAGTGCAATGACAGTCCTCCGATAGTTTTGTCCCGTTGGAAACTAGCTCGTCTTCTGCAGCAGTTTATCCTCTTTCAGTCTGAACGCCACGCTCACCGACATCTCTGCGATGAACCTCTCGCACGCCGTCTTGGTCACCTGCTTGCAGAAACGAAGGTCTATCTGACAGATGCTTCCACAGCGCTTAAAAAAGTTTAGGGAATGGTCCGTAACCCGGTTACAAACTGAAAGGAAAGCAAGGAAACGGAGTCAGTCACAAGCTTTAATTTGAAAATAAAAGCATGTGCAAAGCTAAAGAGTACGCTTTCATTTTCTTGTCTTTTCCTGAGGAGGAAAGTTTGACACAAGATAAAGAAATGTTCTTTCAAAGAGCTGTTGTACGGTCCACAGCTTTCACCTCTTTTCATGGAATGTCCTGAACTTCTTGTGTGTGGTCACCTCATCTAAAATGTGTGAAACGTTTTATTAAAAACAGCCCACTTTTACTGCACCATGCAGTTGGTGCCACATTTTATATGAGAAACACAAAGAGCTCGTCTTAGCTCTGCTTGCACATGGATGGACCTTGAATTAATAACTTTTTTAATTGAAACAAGGATTACAGCATATTATCTACCTTTTCTTTAATTGAGTTTATTTATCCTACACCAGCGTGTGATAAATATTTATTAAGGGAATACATACTGTAAGTGCTTTGTCGTTAGTAAAAGGAAAAGCTCCAAAACAAGTGGCGGATGGATGGAAAACCTTATATGGCGTATTGCAGCAAGCAATGTCACCACTAGATACCACTAAATCCCACGTGCCTTTAAATGGACAAACACTAGCTCACTCGTAGCGTCATTACTCGATTATACTTCTTACTCCCTGCTTTCTAAGCCAGATCTTTTTGTTTGACTTTCCTTTCATCTAGAAACTAATATTCATGTGGCCTTTGTATGTTTTAAAGTCAGGATATAAAACAAACCCAAAAACATATAAATGTTCAAATGGTGGCCTTGTGGGGTTTAACAACTCATGACTCCTTTATGGGCTATAATCTGCCACCCATGTTTTAACCTGATTAGTTGCAGACTTCACAGATTACTTGAGGGTGTAATTCACACACAATGAACTTTGAGAAAAGCAGAACAAAAAAAATATATCTAGATTCCCTTAAAAACTGCTTCAGGTGACCACCCAGCACAAACACTTAGCCTGGCACTGTGTCACGTCTGCGTGTTATTTACAAAGCAGGAGCTCCTGTAAGTGTGCCCATGTATTCCTGATGTTCCTGTTCTCACCAGACAGGTTGATTTCTGTTAAAGAGTCTCTGGTGGTGGTCCCTGCTGCTGTCAGGAGGTTGACCGACTGGTCGTTAATGTGGTTGCAGTAGCTCAGGTCCAGCCTGGACAGCAAAGGCATCTGCCGACAGATGAGACGCAAAGAAGTGTCGGTGATGTCCAGCCCTGCCAGCCGCAGATCCTCCACGTTTCGCAACTTGCAGCGATTATCCAGCTGACCTGAAGTCAGACACATGAAAACACCGCAGGTCAGTTTGAGTCTTCCGTCAACAGGGAGGCACTTTATGTTCGGCAAAGACTAACAATGATTTCGGTCTTGTAGTAAAGATATTCTTATTCTCTGGTTTACAACAAAGTAAAGAGGATTTGGAGCATGGAGTTTCTATCCATGTGCTACGAAGTGATTTAGAATCCCCTTGGGCTGTAATGTTGTGACAACTCCTGTGGATGGTGTCTCAGGATAATAACCGATAAGGAGATGGCCATCGTTAGAGCACAGTGAGTAACAGCAGTGTTTACACAACAAAAGATGTTGACGGATAGCAGACCAATGATGGATACATGGCCATTTTACTCCTATGAAAAATAGTGGGATTAGGTGTGAGAAATTTAAACATGAACTATAGTGTCTGTTTGAAAGTCCTTGTAGGCTTAAGCTTGGTATAGTATACATTCAACATTCTTTCATAGATCAAATGAGCTGGAAAGGCTGTTTTTTACCTGGCCTGTTGTCTGTGGGGGGAGAGAGGAGGTCCCTCATCTGCGCATCCTTCAGTCCCTCGACCCACTGCACATCCAAGGTGCGCAACAGAGGGCAGCTGGACGTGCAGAGTGCAGAAACAGCAGCCCAAGAACAGCCCGACAACTTTAACACTCTGAGACCTAAAAGACACAGCCGAATCTTACAGTACGTACAGATGCAAAACAGGCGTAACAAACGAGACATTACCACATTGATAAATGGAGAACTCAAGCAGTGTTGTTTACCTGGCAATCGATTAATAAGCCAGCTTAGTTGTTTCTTGGAAATGTTGGTCCAGCTGAGATCCAGGGAGAGTGGTTGTCGGCGGATGATCCCGCTCAGCATGAGTGGAGTGACGGAGGTGCAGCGGTTTAGATCGATCTTTGTCCAGAGTCTCTTATCACAACACCTGCACATCAGACACACGTTTGTGTAGCATCTTAATGTTTTGCTCGTAGAGAATGATCTCAATCATCTCTGTCACACTTTGAGAACAAAAACAATTGTGCGCATTCCATGCAGCAATGTTTTCTTTTTGAAATGTGACGAACAGAACAAAAATAAAATGCATTTACCATCTGTTCCATGTCTTGCAAACGCTCATGCAGACACACAGCTCCTGGTGCGTGAGGTAGCGAAAGATCTTCATCCAGACCTCGCGTTGTATGCTGTGTGTTTTACCATCTTTCAGGGGCAGTCTGTCAGGGGGCGGGCTTATCGGAGGGGGTCGAATGACGTGCCGCTCCATTTGGATGCACTTGGGCGGTGAGCGCGGCGGCACCGGCCGGTTGGTGGGCGTGCTCCTGTTGAAACCCAGCGGGGTGATTTGACTCGGGTAGAAGTGCCGCAGCTCCCACGGGGTTCCGTTCATCTCTTTGGTCTTGAGGTGCGACCTCTGGTCCCCGAGGTCGTTGCCGTTGCGGAACAACCTCTTGGGCTCCTCGTTTTCCGTCTCTGGCTCCACCTTGAGCGGTTGGCGGTTTTCGTTGGCCAGGCAGTCCTCAGTTTTCTGGATTTCCTGATTCAGTGCTTTGCTCAGTTCTCGGCTCAGCTCCCTGTTGGGCAAACGCCGTTTGCGGCGAGCTTTTGGACGTGGACCTTTTTCCTGAGTCTCGCTGCCACCCTCACTGCTGGGACCGGCCTGTGGGGAGCTACAGTGCGACTGGTCACTGTCTCCTATGGGCGTTTTGATATAGGGGTTCAAAAATTCATTCTTGGAGTCCCTCTCATCCCCTTCTTCGTCAGCATATCCGAATCGTCTTCTCCTCATTAGACTTTCTTCATCCTCCTCCTCATATACATCTTCGTCCTCCTCTTCCGTTTTGATATGGTGCAGCAATTTAGAAAAATATGGCTCATCTGACTTTTCCTGTAGAGAAAAAACAGTATTACTATTTTGGTTTGGTACTAAAGGGAATAAATCAAAGTGACAAAACCTGTAAGTGACACAGACCTTCTTCCTCATACCGAGCTCATCCTCATTCTCATCTTCAAACAGCTTCCTCTTCTTCCTCAGTTTGTCTTCAGGCCTGGGTCTGGGCAGGCTGCTGGGGGAGAGCAGCGGTGGCTGTCGGTGAAGAGCCTCCTCGGGTCTGAACCTGGGCGTATCTTCTCTGTCTACTCTCCTCTTGGCAGCAGAGGCCACGTCTGCCTCCTCCTTCACCGGCCTCTGCTCCCTCAGCAGAGAGCCCGGGAGGTTGGAGGCGTACTTAAAGCCTGGTCCTCTTTTTTGCTTCAATACCAGAGGGGATAAAAATTGCGAGACGACTTTATACCTTTAGCCTATGGCGACGAGGAAAGATGTGCTGCGACTCTGAGGTTTAATAGACTAATTGCAGAAACCAAAAGTGGTTTCCTATTTCTGTCACAAACACAGTCACATGTCAATGACTATCACAAAGCAGAAAAGTATGAACAGGAAGTGGTGCGCTGAAAACACACAGACTCAAATGAACAAAACAACTATTATACAATGTAGGAATATTACACAATTTTTAAAAATCTCTTAAGAGGTCTATGCCATGTGACTGGGACACACTAACTTCATCTAAACACTCTGACTCACACATATTTGTACTCACTTTTCCACTTTTCCCTGCATGGTTGCATTTGGGACATTCCCAGCAATTGGGCAGCTCGTCGTTCACCACCCCGGTTGCGTCACTGACCTGTCAGACCAACAAGAAAACAAGCTGGATTAACAACGAGACCAACAAGACTCAAAGAATTCCTCTGTACAGTTTGTTCAACACAAATGAGACAAGGAAGTGAAAGTAAATGCTGTGATGTGGTTTAACGGGTCAGCTCAGTTTAACCTCAGCCAGAATCAAAACACACATTCCAGCCTCGTGCACAGTTAAAAGAGAAACACATGAGCGTACATTTATGACATCTATGTTGTTGTATCATGCTAAAAACTAGACAGTGCACGTTTGAAAACTGGTTTGACTAAGCCAACAGCCCGTTGTGTTTTGCCATAACAGTTATTAACAGGGTGTGTGCTGCTGTACATTCTCTTTTCACTTTTTCTAATTCTCTTCAGTTCATAGTTTCATTCAAAAACCCTCTATTAAAAGGCAAAGAGCTCATCTTATCTCATTAAGTGAATATTTTCCTCCTTGGTCGTTTAGTCCTCAAATGTGATATTATCCTCATGGTTTCACATTAAAAGCATCTGAGCCACATAAAAACAGTGACTTATGTAAACTAAACCACTTCCACTCCTTCAGAAACAACAATCCCACAGCCTGAGTCATTCACATTATGTGTCAGTGACCTGGGATTACTGGCACACTGATTTACAACAGTTGAGTCACTACGTGAGTGACTTGACTGAAATGGAGCTGTTCCATTGTTCCCAGTCGGACAGGGACACACACACGGACACACACACACACACACACACACACACAAACACACACACCTTCAGGCAGTTGGGGTGAACAATCTCGTTACAGATGGAGCACTCCATCAACATAAAGTTGAACTTGTCCTCTTCTTCCTCCAGAGTGTCCTCCTTCCCTGCCTCTTTACACACCACACACACCGCTGTGTGAGGTAGGACGGGCTGCAGGGGGAAGAACAGCAAAAAAAATGTAGGAATGTGTGAATTTATAGTCAACTAATGTTATAATGAATTATGTTGCACTATCCCACTGATGCTTGAAAAAATCTTATTTCCACAACTCTCCTGTTGAAGACTCACCGCGATGCACTGCCTCATGATGCAGGACTGCTTCATGCGCCCCGGCCCCCCAAACTTCTTCATGTCTTTGCAGAAGTGGCACTCTCCACACTCAGTCCGCAGACACGCCTCACACTTTCGGCAGCGCGTCCTCCGCCGCCTGGCGCCGGAGGAGCTGCGATTGGATGGTAGTTTAACGGCCGACGTCGTCCCCATCTTGGGCTTCGGCCGGTTGGCTGTTCGCTGCTACAAGACAAGATGATAACACAACAGACCAAAAACATCAGCTTGTATTTCTACAGCTGCCAATGGGAAACATCAAATGAATCTATATAATATATGTACATCTGTGTAATTCTATATACTCTATTACATGAGCAGATCAATGTAATAATGATTTTGTTTCAGTCTCCTAAACATAAAAGTCCTAAACATGCCAGTAGAAATATTTGTCAGGCTATTATTGATAATTCCACACATCTTTTCCATGCCCATAACAATTTGCCAGTTGTAATTTCTAAGACCCACACATGTTCAGTTTACTAAGATACAACTCAGCAAATCCCCACACACAGCAAGCTGGAATAATCACACATTTTTTATTTAGTAACAGTTTCAGTTGAAAATATATCAGCATCTAAAGTGCTAGAATGTGTTAGAATGAAAGACTACTGGAAGTTATCAGATCAACACCTGCGCTACAGACGTCACTTCTTGTGCTCTGACCCGTTGGGTGGATCACACACATGCATCTACAGCATGTGTGACTCATGGGAGTAAATGAAAGAGAAGGTAACGTGGTGATTAAACTCTAAAAAACCTGCGATGGAGAGGACTCAGCACCCACCCACACAAACACATGAACACACACGGGTAGACACACCAATGACCCCAAATTCAAATGTATGAATTTCACACACTTTATTTTTAGAGTCTCCCTTGTTGCCATGGCAGGATTGTACGGCATTGGTGAAAATAAGCCAAATCATACAGCATTACAGTATTGCTTGTTCTGGCAGGAAAGGTTACCGTGGCAACACATTTGCCTTGCTGGTGGCAACTATTTGAAAAGATGAGAACAACATGAGAACAAGAGATATAAAAATAAGCTCACAATGAAGGTAATGATTTAATGTGAAGCTCTGAGCAGTTTCCCACAATCATCTGTTCATTTACATATCGTAGTAACAATACACAGCTCGCATACTACAATTACAGTGCAGCAGTACAGCAATTATCATGCTGTTCAAATTAATAACACATAAGTACTTAAAAAAGCTGTCTAGTACATGTTGATATAATTGCACTACGGACAAGCTGAACAGGAAAAACAATATAGAGAGAGAACAAGACATTCTGTCAAGACCAACAGTAATGTTGCTTAGACAGAAATGAGAAGAACTGCTCGTGTAAACTGAGTGTGAAACAGGTCCCATCATTTCTACCTGATTTAGCCAGAAGGTGTCAACATTTCCATAAATTCTCCATTTTACTGTGGGAATATGGGAGGTAGGGAAGGAGATAGGGAGACATCATGAACTAATGCTGAGGTGACTGTCAACATCTCAGATTGCTTTTTAAGTCCAGCTGCCTCTCTCTTCCTCTTCATGTGTGACTCAACTGTTTCCCTGTCAGCAAACCTCAGGTCAGATTCCAGGGCTCCCACTACTTTCAGATTTTGATCAAACTTTTTTTTTATGTCACTAAGAATATAATTAAGGACAAATCACAAAAATAACAAAAATACAAGCAGCATTATTGACAGCATCCAAAACAAGCTATCCTGCACAAAATTTGGAACTCAGGGAACATTTACTGGAATAGGTCTAATAGGTAAGCGGACTCATGTGATTATTTTGAGATTTGAAACTGTAAAGCTCAATTTTTTTTTTGGATAAACTGCACTTACTCCATTTAAGAAATGTTTATACCTTAGAGAGATCAATTCAAAACGTTCTAATGAGGCAGCTGCCGTATTTTGGTGGAGCTTCTGAAAAGCTCGTCAGTCCTTCACCGTTTAGTTTCCCTATAACTCAGAGCGACTACGGTTGATTTCACTTCCTATTAGTCAAAGTATCAGGAAGTTACCAGCAAAGTAGGCAGGTAGAGGTCAGATGTTAATCTGGAAGGGGATAGGACATACACATCAGTTTGTCAGACAATCTGTTTTCTCCTACTTTATCAACATCTGCCTGAGATTTTGATAAAGTAGTTGAGAAAGATTTTCAAATCAGCCCCGACCACTGTACAGTGAGTGATCACCAAAACAACAATCACCTGGCCTCAGTAAAGTAACTCTGTGAAGTACTATGTTAGGAATTTGGGATTGGTTTCTGGGGCCTGAGAACAAAAACATGGCCTATATTCTGAGCACAGTCTTCTGACACAGGCGCTGGCATGGATTTCAGTGGGAGGGAGTCACAAGGCTCACATCATCTGGTGCTCATGTACAGTGGGGTCCTTGACAAATGAAAAGCGTCTCTCCGACAATGTGTCACGACAGAAGAGGTCAAAATAACCATGTGTCTGATATGAAACTGTAAAAGAGCGGTGCGGGTATAAACACTGCGTAAGCACAAGGATCTCATGTCAACACTTCTCATGTTTCTCCTAAATAGTACAGGCCAAGTGACTAATGCAGGCTTTTGCAATATCCCATAAAAGCCTTTAAAAGAAACTATTCAAGGAGAGGGAACTTGGAGCGAATGGACCACGAAAAACTTTGTCCCATAGGAATGTAACTTATGGGCAACATCAGCAGCAGCACATGGATACAAACAAGTTGAAATACAGTTGCAACCAAATCGACCACATTATTTGACTGGGGTCACTCGAGCCCAGTTTGGGAACCCACAAGAAAGTAGAGCCACCTCATTGTTCCAACTCCCCATCCCCCTCCTCAGCTCTGCTCCAACAACATTTGGCCTAAAGCTCTCTTAAAGGCACAGGGTGGAGGAGCAACCTAAACATGGACGAGGGAATTAATCTCAACAAACACGTTTATCCCGCAGGAAATGTGACAGGATGAGAGCCCAGGAGGAAATCACAGCTATGGCTTGCATGGGCTGTGTTAGCCCAACAAGCTAACCGGAGGTCAGTGACGACCCGGGGCACAGCCAGCAGTGTGTGGAGTAAGTGTATGGACGTGCTGGGAGGTGTTTACAACAAAACGGGTTAGTGGTGGTGAAACATGACAGATGGTGTCCGAGGTGGTGGTGGTGGTGGAGGAGGAGGAGATGGAAACAGCGTGTCTGTGCGCTACTAGCTCCATTTAACTGTGTTGCTGTCTGTAATAACTGGCTAAAGGCTATTCTGGTTAAGATAGCTAACACTACCAATGCCCAAAGTCCTCCCCGTCTCCTCAAACGCCAAACTAGACCACAACACAGACAGAGGGGAACGGGGTGAAAGCCACATAATCACCTGATGCAATTGAAGAAAAACGCGATACTCAGCTCAACGAAAATATCGTTCTGTTACGCACAGCATCATATGAACGCAAACAGGAAACGCATTAAGGAGTGGTGGTGGTGTGAAATGGAGAGGCTCTGACCTGCTCAGACTCTGAATCATATTCCTCATCGTCTCCACTCAATGACAAGGCCATGGCTCCTCTGTCTCATCGTTTGTGAACGACACAGAAAACTAACATGGCTGATCAAGGCTCCTCCAGCTCGGCTCAACGTCCGCCCCTCCCCGTTCCTTGCTGCCAGCTGCCAGCTCGCAGTACTAAATGTTAGCTTGGTGATGCGTTCACTGACAGTGGGAAACAACACACTCCAGCTTACCTCATCATTTCCCAACGTCCAAACTATCCCTCATCTATGACAACAGGGTCACATAGTTCAAAAAAGTTATTGATAAAAACAGTATTTTAACCAGCTGCTTGAAATTGAAAATATATTTGAGGTAGGTTTCCACTTCATAACTCACACCGTGTGACATCTACGTGCCATCATAAATGCAGCAGAGATGAAACCGGAAATGAAGATAAGCAATAAAACAAGATGGTTCACCCTACCCACACACATGTGTTCTTACAAAATATTGGTATGAGTAATGTTCAGGTTGATTTTATTTATTTGACATTTAATCCTTATGGCCTTTGGATCGGTTACCCTGACATTACGTGTGGCTCAATGGTGGTCATGGTAATTATTCAATGCGTTTGTTGTTAGAGTGTATTGGTCAAAATGTTTTAATAACAAAATCATGTAGATTGGCCACCAGGACATCTCAAAGGTAAACTGACCATCCAAACATAAACATAGATAACATGCAAGTATACAACATTCCTTTCAAATTTTCTTCTCTCATCTGTTTTGCAAATATTATAATTTACATTTTTACCTGGTGCATGAGACTGAGTTTTAACAGTCTAAAAAGGGGGAGACAATGGCTTTACTTTATTTGACAAATAGCTTCAATGAATCCACAACGCAAATGACCTTGTATTAGCTCTGTGACCTTTTAAATTGAAACTCACGTGTAAGACTCTATCAGCGTGATGAAAGATGTGTCATTCGATTACTCACATGTGGTTGTGTGATATAACGATGGTGATTTCACTGTGAATCATGCAGGAATTATTTACCTCAGTGTCAACATAGAGATCATGAATTGGCGATATCTGGTGGCCATAATAAGAACTACATGTGCATTGACACGCGCAAATTTGAAGGATAATTTGAATTGATAACACAACAGTATTTACCAGTTTTGGCTATCTCCAGGGGCATGCTTGCAGATGTTTACACGGCTGTCCACAATTCTAGTCAGATAATTGTTCCAGTAGGGATTTTTATTGAGTATAGAGCAGACAGATGGTAGGGCCACACGTTCCAAGATAGATTTCTGTATCCATTTAGCTCACTATTAGTTGTCTTTGAAGGCTTGGGTCTATGGAGAGGCCTTGCATCACAGTGTGGCTGTTTACTTCAGTGGTGACCCCTAGTTTCGGTGCCTTCAATGTAAAAATAAAGGAGTATGTTTAAAAAAAGTTGTCTTTGATCAAAGAGATATGCCATTTATGAAAAGAGAACAGGCTCTGGGGGGTGCACTCCTAACTGACAGTTGTTTTTGTTGTTGTTGTGCTGGTGGTAGGGGAGATTGTTGTTGTTAATATCATTATCATCTGCACCACCACCACCATCATCATCATCATCATCATCATCATCAGTAGTATAAGTTGCATTATGAATAGTAATAACAACGGTAGTAGTGGTAGTTGTAATAACTGGTGTTAGTAGTGATACCAGCAGCAACAACATCTACAGTTATCGTACAATTAGTCCATAATATCTATTGTTGTTGTTGTTTTTATTGATTTTTTTATTGATTGAATTTTCCCAAACCCCTTTAGTGTAAGTAATACCGAATGAGTTTATCTCGTCTGATACAGATGTATTGTTCATCTTAATATAGTGGACTCACTTAAACGCAAGGAGGCGAACTCCAGCAGTGGCGGAGAGGCGGAGTGGAGCAGTGGCGGAGAGGAGGCGCAATGGATTGTGGGTATCTTGTATTTCCTGATCGACTCTGACAGGACTGTCAGCTGCTGTCCGAAGTTTCCCCAGAGTCTGACAGTTACTTTCTGCGGTAACTTTTAATATGTGTTCGCTGTGAGGAAACTCACTTCATTCCGCCCGACACCGTGAGTCCGCCCGGGCTTTAACCCGAGTTTACTTCGACCAAACAAACCGGTGATTTTTGTTGCGACTTTTTGGAATGAGTTTGAGCGAGCACTCGCTACAGGCTCTGTCCTGGAGGAAACTCTACCTGAGCCGAGCGAAGCTGAAAGCCACCAGCCGGACCTCGGCGCTGCTGTCCGGTTTCGCCATGGTGAGTCCACCGCAGCTTGGTTTTGACCGTGAACACAACACTGCTGTGTGTGACCGCTTTGTGTAGGCCACACACACACACACACACACACACACACACACACACACACACACACACACACACACACACACACACACACACACCACACACACACACACACATACACACACAGTATATGGATGTGACGCAGATGATTGTTTTGATAACACAGGCCAAACCACTACTTCTCTGTCATAAATAATTATGTTATGATAGTTACAATAACATGTAAACTAACCGTGTAAACATCACGAGAATAACTTTATTAAAACATGAAATAATCTAGTTTGTCGTCTCACACTGTTTCCAGTCATATCCCGAACAACAGAGAGGGAAGTATAAAGTTGCTGTTAACTTCTGTTTAACTTAACCTTCCGCCACAACAAGTAGACCCTACAGCTACACAGGTGGGGTTTTCAAATAAGCAACATTCACATAAACACGAATTCAACAATGCAATAAACTACAAAAGGACATAGAATGAAAAATGCCATAATGTTGATAAAGGTACAGTGTGCAGGATTTAGTGACATCTATAGGTGGAGTTGCATGTTGCACCCGGTTGCAGCTGAATCCCCTTCACCACCAACATCTCAGGTAATTATATTAGAATAAAAGCAAAAGTATAGTTTTATTATATTTCAATTTCGTCGATGAAAATTGAAGAAACCTTCCCAAAATTTCACACAGTATGCCTTTGAGCAGTGAATCAAAGGCATAGTGCAGTTTAAACCCTAAATCCATGTTTAACTTGACCGAAATACATTTACTGATAACAGCAATTAAATCATTTAACAACACTAATTATATGACCGCTGCCGCCTGATTCCCCTGGAGTTATTCACACAGCGCTAATAGCAATATGTTGATGTGGTCTGAATAGCGTCCACTGAGATCATTCATTCTGTTTATTGGTAAACATTGTGTTTCTCTGTGTGATTTTCCCAGGTTGCCATGGTCGAGGTCCAGCTAGAGCGGGATTATACCTACCCTCCTGGACTTCTCATAGCCTTCAGTGCCTGCACCACTGTTCTGGTGGCTGTTCACCTCTTTGCCCTCATGATCAGCACCTGCATCCTCCCAAATCTTGAGGCCGTCAGCAATGTGCACAATCTCAACTCCGTCAACGAATCTCCCCACGAGCGCATGCACCGCCACATAGAACTGGCCTGGGCTTTCTCCACGGTCATTGGCACGCTCCTCTTCCTGACAGAGGTGATGCTCCTGTGCTGGGTAAAGTTCTTACCGCTCAAAAGTAACACGGGAGAAAACAACGGCACCATTAGTTCAGGCGAGGCCGCAGCCATCGCCTCAACCTGCATCATGGTGCCTTTCGGAATCGTCTTCATCGTGTTCGCCGTCCACTTTTATCGCACGCTCGTCAGTCACAAGACGGACAGACAGATCCGAGAGCTGGAGCAGGTGATCCGGCTCCAGAACCAGCTGGACCACAGGACGGAGAATGACGAACTGAAGGCGTCAGTTCACTTCCCTTGATTGCAGCCAATCAGCATTCAGGAACATCCAGCACTGCTTTAGTTGTGAATAGTCCACTCAAAGCTTTATTTGTTCATGTTTTTGGATTGGACTCAGATGCTTCTTCTTCTGAGACTGCATGCCTCACCTGTCAAGCAATGCAGATTTAAACTTTCGACTGATGCATGATCACAAACAAAATAGATTATCTTTTAGCATGAAAAGCAGATTGTTTTCTCTCAGGTGCTAAGATTTCAGTAGGTTGCCAAGGGATGTATTTCATTTTACAACAACAGGGCACATGTTCAGCTACTGATCTGATCAAACAGATATACCTAACAGTCATGAATGTTTCCGTATGGTTGCACATGAGAAAAAGAAAAAACAGAAATCCATCATCATCAGCAGTCATTTCAGATCCAAACAATGCTAGTAAATTAAAGGTGCACTTCTTTATAAAGCCTTAAGTTAATGTGGTGTCCACACGCTCTCCCTCTGCCTGAGATTCTCAGAAGACATGCTTTCAAGCTAATGGATGAAAAATCACTTATTGGAATCACTGTCTGGTTGCTCTTCAATTATAGAGGATGTTGCGCCATTGTAAACATTTACTAGTCTTTTTGGTCTTGTTGGTAAACACATGTCCATCCTCACTGAATCCAATGGTTAATTGCACAAACATATTTAGAAGTTGATGTAAGCGATGAGTTTGCTCTTCATCCCCTATCAAGTTTTTCCAGTCTCTCTGAACAATTTGTACTAATTGCATAACTATCAATTTGAATGGCCTCAAAAGTGTGTATGCATAGGAAAATCAAGATTTGAACAATAACATGTAGATGTGAATAGGATTGTTGCTTAGATACACTTTTGGAATCAGTCTTTCACCAATTTTACAACACAATGGGCACAGGTTGAAAAACACCTGAATTTCCCTTTACATGCTAACATCCACCAGTACTTATGTGCAATATGAGGCAATTTCTTACAAATAATTGCTGCTGGGGTTCATTGCATACTTTTATAACAATAGATGGAATAAGGAATCAGAGTAAATGTTGGAGGAAGTATTTAATGGTTAATTCTCTTATAATCATTTTCATCTTTCACAGGATTCAAGGTTCTGTAGAATCAATACCACCAAGAAATTCCCTCAGGCTGTCATCCAAAAAGTAAAAACCCTCCATCTGTTGTGAAAGTGTTATTACAGAGGATGAACACATTGGAGATATCTGTTTAAAGAGTTATATTTTGTACTTTTCATAGATTACAAGCTTGAGCATGTTCACAAGTTGTTTGGGTTGTGTCGTTCTGATTGTCCTGTGGCACATTGTTGAATAATTACACTTTGCCTTGATCTGTTTTTTTTTTTTAGCTTTGTCATTATAGATGCCAAAACTCAATTGAAGGAATATGCACTTTTAGAGCTGGATGGCAATTTATTAAATTAGTTATGCTGTTATGAAAAAATATTCATATCAGTATGTCATGTCACAAAATGCCTCCTAACACATGTCACATTTTCAAGAATATAAACCTTCTTAATTCCAGTTTTTGGTCAACAAACCTTACAATGTCAGTTTGCATTTGATAATGTTTTGAATTCTTAACCAAAGAGTTTATTATACTGTGTTCATACCAAAGCCAAGACAATTCTGTGGTATTTAATGCAATATACGTTTGGTTATTGAGATGTATAAGCTGCTGAAGATGAAAACATGTTTTCATTGAAATGGTATGAAAACACGAGTTAAAAAGGGTCATCAGCTCAATGGCAGTTTAGCGAAAGGATCATTAGAAAGAATTGTTGATAGTGACGTTGGTGTCGTTGTTACAAGGAGGTAAATAAAGACAGGTCTATGCAGGACTGCAGACACTCAAGATCACTTTTATATGTGCCTTCTTTACAAACAGATTTTTGCAAATAACAGCATGTTTCTTTGTTTCATGTTGTGGTTTATTTATTTAATCCAGTATATGTTACTGTACATAGAGAGTTTGCAGCTTTATCTGAATGCATGGCTTTAAAAGACTATATTTGTAAGTTTTACCTGTGGGAGAAGCCGCAGCTTTTTTACCTGCTTTAATTCTCCAGGATTTTAGTTTCTGTTGTTGTTACCTTTGGTTTTGTTGTTGAATAAAACACAATATTACAAATGATTTGCCAGTGTCATTTCTATCATATTGTTTTTATTTGTATATTAAATGGATGAACAGTCTCCCGGGAAAATATATTTTTCAACGATGAAGTCAGAAAGGAAACTACACAGGAAATGTGTCCATGCATGCGGTTTGAGTGAAGCCTACAGTTGTCAGATAGTCAGAGGCATGACTGTGCTTCACAACAGGGTGTTGAGGCAACAGTCTGGGGGCTTTTTCGAGCCTCCTGTCGGCCATTAGCACTTTCTCTCCACATTTAGTTTGCAAAAGTATGAAAAATCCCTGATTTCCCTTCTGGCTTATTCTAAGTATTGTATATATTTTATTGATGTTAATCACACAAAAATATCACTTATTAAACATCATATTAACCATACCTGGTGTAGATAAGCTGTTTTATGTCTGCTGGTGCACACAAGTTTTAGATATTGGACCTTAAGGTTCACCCACAGTGTATTCATTATATGCATATTGTGGTTGTTTTGAGAAATAATAATTGGCAAAAATATTTTTAAGCAAAATATACTGTGAAATGTAATTTCAGTCGCATTATAGAAATTATTTTTTACTGATAAGTCAAATTAACACATATACATATCAGTTTATACGGTATAAACCTACACGATGAGATAGAGTAAGATGATTTAAATGGTTTGTAAGATTTGGGTCAAATGAATCATTTCACATAAATTGAAAATGAAATAATCATGTTTTATAAGCGTATAGTTACATGCATCCACAAATTGTATTTTTCCATTTCCCTACTCACCCGTTGTATCAATATGCTTTGGTTTCCACTTAATCTACTTCTGTTTTTCCACTGTGTATTTTCAACTTATCTATAATCAGTTTATTATTGTGCGTAATAAACGTCGTTCAGTGCAGAGACGTTTCACACCTTCCACCTGTCGAGTCACCGTCCCTCAAATGTCTTTGTGTTCTTCCGCCTTGCTCGAGGAACTATATTTCGTCGCTGCCCTCTTGCGGATGGATCTCTCTTCCTACCTGGGCGACAACACGGAAAACCCCCGCAGCTTCTTCACGATGTTCCTGCATCGCAGGATAAAACTTTGTAACAGGTGAGTGAAACAACAACACTGCATCATACCTCAAGCTGAGGCGTAACGTTGTGTTTGTTTTTGGTGAGCTCGTTGTGTGGGGCAGAGGAGAAGAAGAGCTGCACAGGTGATGCTCTCCATCACCTGTTGGGGCGTGTTGACCTCGGACTGTGTGCTAGCTAACAGCCGCAACACTGCTGTTGTTGTAATTGTGTCGTTGTTGTTGCTGTTGTTGTTTGCCCGCAGGTTGTGATGAGTGTAATGGAAAGCGACAAACAGGGTACTGAGAGTGTGACACCGCCTCAGCACTGGAGAAGCTGCAAGTTGATGATTGACCCCTCTTTAACTAAAGGACTGTACAAAGTGTATCGTTATGACGGGCGCTACTTCAACATACCCGTGAGCTCC
The DNA here is from genome assembly GCA_016785325.1 of Chascanopsetta lugubris. Lineage (NCBI taxonomy): Eukaryota > Metazoa > Chordata > Actinopteri > Pleuronectiformes > Bothidae > Chascanopsetta > Chascanopsetta lugubris. The sequence continues at coordinate 111,855 of JAFBJT010001015.1, forward strand.
TCTCTGTTAACAATCATGCACATGAGTCACACTGGTGACACCGCTGGTGTCACATGGTTGATCTGTGCGTTTGTTTGTGTGGTGTTTATTTCCACAGGTCGAGGACTTAGGTCTGTTTCCTGTGGGGACTCTCAGAGATCCACGCGTCAGCCGCTTGTGGAGCAGATCCAACAATACTGAGCTTCTACTGGCCAAATTCAAGGTGTTGTTTTTGTTGTTGTAGTTCTTCTTTGTCTTCTTCTTCTTTTGTTGTTGTTGTTATTATGTCATGAGTAGCAATACTGTGTGTATGTATATATAGTATATATGTACATATTTACAAAATGAATATATTTATTTTTTATGTCAGTTTTGTCCTCCATATATAATACATAAACCTATAGACAAGACAGTAGGATTTATCAGTGATTAGATAAATAAAGGAAGCAAAAATGTTTCTATCGTTTCTATTTCAAATGTATTTTCTGTTGTTTCAGGTTGATGAGTGGTACGTTGGCCCTGTCCCACCTAAAGAAGTGACATTTTCCAGGCTGAATGACAATGTGAAGGAGGCCTTCCTGTCGGACATGTGCAAAAAATATGGGACTATTGAAGAGGTGGAAATATTCTACAACCCCCTAAACAAGAAGCATTCAGGGATTGGTAAGGTCATCTTTGACACAGTGCAAGCTGCAAAAGACGCTGTTCAGAACCTTCATCAGACGTCAGTCATGGGAAATATCATCCATGTGGAGGTTGATCCTAAAGGTAATGTTCAATTTAGGATGATCACATTTTTGTGAAATGTAAAGCGTCGTCGTTGATCTGTTGTTTGATATCTATGGAACGTTTTCTCAGGGGAGAACAGGTCACAATATCTTCAGCAGCTCTTACGTGGCCTTCATAATCCCTGGGGGTTACCCGTTGGCAGCAGTGAGCAAACACTGCAGAGCCTAATCGACAGATTGGTGGTAAGAACATTTGCTTGAAACGATTAGAATATTGAGTGATACTTATCAATCAGCTGGAAGAAGTAGTATGTTTTAAAGGAGTTTGTTTCTCAGTTTTCTGTACATTGTGTTTGTTACACAGCAACAAGGGAATATTTCCAGCCCCACCAGCTCTGCCACTCCCCTTTCTATGGACACGGCTTACTCCAGTATTTGGCAGGATACACCTTGCAGCTTTGGACTCACTCCACATTCTCAGGGAACCCCCCTCACCCCTTGCCTGTCTGCAACTCCTCTCTCCCAGGACTCTTGCTACTCCAGTCTTCAGGCGACCCCGGTCCTCCAGGGGGAGCCCTCCTCTGCCCTCAGCATCCACAATCCTGTAAGGCGACAACTTAGCCGCCTCAAACCCGCAAGGTATAAACGACGATCCAGCATATCGGACGTCAACTTCATTTTGAAGCATTGCCAAACGCATCCGGCGTACACCCTTAGCGCCCAAATACAAAAGAACAGCAAACGGCTGGAGCTGTGGGGTCACAATCCTCAACCCTCCTCTCACACTACTATGCAACTCTCTTTTAACCTTGCCTCCCCCTGCGAGAAGTCTGAAGATGTGATGGCTCTTCCCTCAAAGACTTTACCTCTGAAATGCAACTCTTTGAGCATCCTGAGCCTTAATCTCACCTCTGCTGAACAGTCTGCATCATCCTGCCCACCTGGTCATTACTTACAGATAAGAGAAGCATCTCCGTCTGCGGGGAACTGCTCGGCCGGCAGCCCTCAGCCAGAGACGGAGAGTTTGGACTCACGCATTGAAAATATGTTGATAAACGGTCAAAGCAGCAACGCCTCATATTTTGATAGCCGGACTACGGAGGCTGATGTGCACCCTCAGGAAAGCCCGACATCACCTTGCTCAGATCGAGCGTCCCTTAGTGAAAATGAAGAGGATGAAACTACTCAAGCTGTTTTGTTTCTTACAAAGAATTCCCAGGCTGCCACTTCAACAGAACTCACTGATTCTGAACAAGAGGCTCGTATAAATGATGAAAAAACTACAAAAGAGTTTCAGCCATTATCTCACCTAAAGGTATGTCCTCTAAATCATCATATACAACAGGATGAAATCATAGTAGTTGATTGAAGTGTTGTGTTGTCAACTTTGGCGACTGTGTCTGTTCTGATTCTCTGTATTTGTTTTGATCTAGTACCAGTAATATATTGTATTCTCTCTGATTGTGAGGTACTGAGATTTTTTTCTGTCATTCACAGAAGCATCATGCTGCAAATGTGGATAAAGCTAATCCATCAACAGAAGACGTCCCCTCTCTTTGTCAGCCTCCCTTGTTTCCCTCTCACCCTGCTACCAAAGCTCCTCATGCAGCTCCACCCATATGTCCCCGTCCACCACCAGCACTTTTCCCTTTCCCTGTTCCTGTTCCTCCCTTTCCCCCAATGATTCCGCCCGTCCCACCTCGCCTGCCAAACGGCAGCATCCCTATCCCACCTCCAGGTTGGATCCCTCCCCCTGGCCACCATGTTGGCATCTCCATTCCTCCACCATCAATTGCACCCTCTCCCTCTGCTTCTGCACCAACAACCTTTTTTCCACCCGCTCCGAGCTTGATGGCGCCACCTGCTGCTCCACCTCCTGCGCACGCACACCCCTTGTCCATGCGGTCTACAAGCCGTTCAGATGAGAATCCTCAGAGACATAGAACTGCATCTATACCATTCCCTCCACCACCGTGGCCTGCTCCACCTTTGCCCAGGTTCACCAACCTTTTACCACCACCAGGCTATGTGCACGAGGACCCTCATAAAGTCACAGTTGACAAAGTTTTAGAAGTCCTTATGGATGAACTGAAATCAGTCATTAAGAAGGACATTACACGCAGAATGATTGAAGGACTGTCTTTCAAGGCCTTTGAGGACTGGTGGGATTGTCAAGAAAAGAAAACAAAGGTGAGCTTTTTTTTTGATCAAGTCATTGTATTTTGTCATTTTGATGGGAATGCACTGAATTATGTTTTTATTTCTAAGGAACAAGTTACTCCTTTAAAAAACGAGCGAGGTGGTGCTGATGTGACAAACAAACCAAAAAATGATCTCGGTCACTTTCGTGGCACGAGCAAAAAGCCTCCACTTCCTTCCTTCAAGGTAAAGTAATCTCCTCACCCTCTCCAGCTTTTAAATACATTGTTGGAAAAAACTCAAACAAACAAAAACCTCTGAACTGTTTCTGCAGGTCAAAAGGAAAAGTGCTGATGATTCTGTTACATTAGAAGAAACAGAAACCACCTTGTCCTCTAAGCTTGACTCCTCTGGTCAGTGTTTTCTTAATCTATACAACCATAAATAACTGATATCTCTCTCCTATGTGTGTTCTAGACTGCAGCTCTATCTATTGTGTTGCTCTCTTTTCACTTCAGCTGTAAAACAGGGGGAGGACAAAGTGAAACCTGCACCTGAGAGGCTTAAACGCAGGCACGCACGACCACACGAGCTTGACAGTGACGATGACGATGATGATGATGATGTTGGGGAGAAAGAATCAGAAAAGCAAAGTCAAGGGGAAGAAACGAGATCAGACAATGTAGCGGCTATTGTGCAAGATGACTGTGTTCCTCACAACCAGGTAAATTACTGTTAGTTCACTTACAGGATTCTTACATTGCAATTTCAAATCTAGGAAAAATTAAAAACACATTTAAAAAAAAAAGCTTGAGATAAAACATTTTCCCCATTCAATGTTGCATGATATACTCTATGTGCTGAAACTCTGGACTTGTGATGAAAGTGGTTTTGGGTTTAGTGTGTTATAGATCATGTTGATGAAAATGGCGAGGATGAGGAAGAGGACAATGTGGCACAGAAACCTTCAGAGGGTGAAGTTGCCATCATGTCCCATCAGAGGGCTGGATCGCGGAGGTCGGATGACGGTACGTCATAAGGTCATAAAGCTCCAACGCTCAAAGTAAATATGAAATCAAAAGCCCATGCATCAAGGCTTTTGTGTCTGGTTTCACTTACAGAGACATTTTCAGATTGCAGCTCCTCAGGGGAAAGCGAGTATGAGTCATCAGATTTCGATTCATCGGATTCCGTCTCCTCGAGCAGCTTTGTGGGCTCATCCTCCTCTTTCCTCAGCCCTGAAGATGAAGAGGACATGGAAGAGGACGAGGACGACAACAGCGGTTATCAGTGTAAAGTTAGTTCATCAGATGAAGAGTCCATGGAGCTTGAGCCATCGCTTAACACTGCCGCCCCGCTAACTCCTGGTGCTCAGCTGGATTTGTTGCTCCAGGATTGGCCAGATCCGTTTCAAAGGGAGAACCAGGAGGAGAACAAATACACAGACGGATACTTTGATGTTCTGATGGAGCTCCAGACCACAGAGCCCCATGACCTACAGCCCCCATCACCTCTTGGACTTCCAGGTGTCTAGCATGAAGTAGAATGAATTATTTTATAGCCCTACGACATTTTAGAATAGCATAGCATGTCAGTAAAAGGGTATTAAATTAACTTTAAAAAAACTATTTTGAACATAATTGGGAGGACCATAACTTGAAACATTTACAAATGCAATACAATGTACAGCTAATTCCTAGGCGTTCAGCATGTCAGATTTGATGTTGACAGTCTCTCTCTCAAGAAAGGTTATATATTATACAATGAGATAATCCTTGTTGTTTTCCTGAGCAGTGGCCGAGCTGGACGTCGATGTGGACATGGAGAGCCCTGGATGGCCATTGGAGTCTCTAGAGACTGAAGAGAACCTGAGGCCTCTCACTCCCAATGGCTGCTTTGTGGACAGTGACCCCGACCTCCTGATTAAAAGCAAACCAACATCTCCTGCGATCGGCGAGGCGGAACGGCCTCAAACACCAGGCAGATGCACCGTGGCGGAACTAGAGAACACGGACTCGGATGAAGCGAGTGAATTCTTGTCCCGGCTCCCACGGAGCAGCGAGCCGGCTCTGGCTCCCTCTGACCTCCCGGCAGCCTCGAATCATTTATACCAGGAGATACCAAAAACTCCGGGGAGAGAGGAGAGAAGTGTATGGAGTCAGTACAGCTCTGTGAGAGCTCCAGCCACGCCTGGCAGAGAGACAACACTGTCCGAGGGGAGCGCAGTGAGGTGCTCACCGCTGGGCAGCCCGCCACCCATCCCCTCCATTTCAAATAATCCATATGTAACGGCCCCAAAGACCCCCGGAAGGGACATTGTCCTGCCCCGAAGAGCCGTAATCCACAGGAGGAAAACTTTACACGGCGAGCTGAGTGACGACTCTCCCGTCAAAGTGTCCTGTTCCCGTAGCCTCTCTGAATCCTCCTCTGACGGGCGGGGTGAGCGGCTCGGTCTGAGAACTAAACCCTTACAGGGATTGGAGAACATGCCGGGCCTGTTGGGAGAGGAGGACTCCTCACTTCGGCGAAAACATTGGAGGAGGCGACGGCGGAGATGGAATACCCATCACCGGCAGAGATCACGCAGAAGGTTTCACCACCGGGGGCGCTCTTGGGGCGAGGAGAGGAGAATACTTCACAGTGTGTGGAAGGAGGGTCTGGATGAAGAGGATGCACTGCTGCTGCAGTCGACATACGAGAGGCTGCAAGAGCAGGATAACGGCTTTGGGTGGCTGAGTGATGCCCTCTGGATTCCTCATCCTTATATCCTTTGGTCAGAGTGAGTTCAGTTACAGAGGTCAAAGGTCAAGTTACTTTCCTGGCATGTTACTAGCCGCACCCTGTCATTTCACATGACGCTGTTTATCATGAAAGGCTTGTTTTCATTAACTGCTGCTCACTGACGACAGTTGTGAGAGAGCAGAGCGAGGAGCCGTCTTTGTGGCCTAAACACAGGACAGGCTCCGCTCGCACTGAAGGGTTCTACAGAATCAGCAGGAAAGACAAACTGAAGTATCTGAAAAGTACACAGCTGGACGCTGGTCTTCCATCTACAAGTACTCAGGTAATGACCAGGAGAAAACTACGGTGATGTCACTTTGTTCCATTCAGTGATACATTTTGACATACACTGTATTGATGTTTGCAGGGAAGCTCCATCCCAGCCCAGCTACCCACCTCAGGGCTTCGGGCAGGATCTGACTTCAGGTCTGAACAGCGCCGCCTGCTGTCCTCTTTCAGCTGCGACAGTGACCTGGTTAAATTCAATCAGCTCAAGGTAAACGAAAGATACTACTGTCAGAACACAAGTGACAGTACCACCCATTTAAAACCACCCATTTTACCGATCTCACACGCACCCGTTTTTGCACATGCCGGATGGTGAAGTGCAGTTGTGTGAATGCTTTTAAAAAAACAAAAATAAAAGCATTCTGGGCTTGTTTTCACATATCTGTCAATGCATCAGTTTCGAAAGAAGAGGATTCGTTTCAGTCGGAGTCACATCCATGAGTGGGGCCTGTTTGCCATGGAGCCGATAGCAGCAGATGAGATGGTGATCGAGTACGTGGGACAAATCGTCAGGCAGGTGAGATCAATCTAAATGGACGATGAGGCTCGGAAATAATTCCCACTGCACTGAAAAGTCCCACTGCCCAACAGGGACTCTCTGGTTGTTCAGGGTATTTTCCAGGACTGTGGGTAGAGTGATAAACAACACTGTTGCTCATAGACTTTACTTTGGCTGCAGATCATCGCTGACATGAGGGAGCCGAGATACGAGGACGAGGGCATCGGAAGCAGCTACTTGTTCCGGGTCGATCAGGACACCATCATCGATGCCACTAAATGTGGGAACTTATCCAGGTTCATCAACCACAGCTGCAACGTGAGTGAGAGCTGGATTCTAAATGTCAAATACCTATCCTCCAGTGGCAGATCTTGGATTTTTCTGAATCAAGCCAGGATGGGGCCACAGTTTACAAAGAGGGACCAATTGTATGTCCACCACATATCCATTTCCACGTTCAGCAAAGTGATGTTTTAAGTCATTCCTGATGTTGTGTTAGCTTTTTAGCTTTTAGCTTTGACAAGAGCTACAAACCATTGACTACACTTTGCAAATGACTGACAGAGCAGGGCCAGACAGATTTCAGCTGGAACCAGTGGCCCCTTATCCTCATTCCCGGATCCATGTCATAAAAACATTGCGTTCTGTGTTGTGATTTCTTTTGTTTTGCAGCCCAACTGCTACGCAAAGATCATCTCCGTGGACTCTCAGAAGAAGATAGTGATTTATTCCCGACAGCCCATAAACATCAACGAGGAGATCACGTACGACTACAAGTTTCCCCTCGAGGAAACAAAGATCCCCTGTCTGTGTGGAGCAGAGAGCTGCCGTGGCTCCTTGAACTGATCTTCAGTGAAGTGACCTGATTATGGCTCGAGCCAAAGGCGCCTGAGGCGCGGCACAATATCGACACGGACACTAGATATGTGTCAGAAAAGGGCATTTCATAATTATTCAGTACAAAGGACAACTCAGAAAAGCAAAGCAGCATGAGAGAAGGACAAAGTACTGATGTTGCATGGTGATAAATGAAATTTACTTCTTCATAACAATCCATTGATAACACAGTTAAAAAGGAATCTGGGGAGGAGCTTCATTGTAAAACCCATTTAAGGTTCATGGGCACTTTGCAACCATCTCTTCCTGTATTTCACTTTTGTTCCAAATCAATTTAAAGGCCTCTGTTACAAAGAAATGTCTGACCTCACTGACCTGATGATCATATGAATGTACAGTTAAATGTTTTCGTTTATGAGAGCTACAACTTGCTTGAGTCAAGCTTGTACAATAATGTTGGATGTGTTCATATTGTAAGATAAGAAATGAATTGTTTCAGTGTGAATGTTAGGTTGTGATGTTCGCATCCTACTAATGAGACCATGACAAATACAGACTTTGTTACAATAAAATGAGCAAGTCACGTAAACATAACCCTCAACAGATGTATCTATTCATATTTAATACAAATTAATGACACTTGACATCACTGACTTCACATGTCCTTTGAAAGTCCGTTGGATGTGAGGATTGTCAGGTTTCCTCTGGCGTGCTGGTCGGCTTCGATAGCTTCAAAAAGAGATTTGAAGTTGCCTGCCCCGAAGCCCTGTGAGCAAAGTGCACACGTAGGTTATTCCAGCCCTTTAACACTGAGAACAGGTGTTTTCTTATTAAGACACGTCCCTCTGTCGATGTGCATCTGTCCGGTGGGGCTCTCACCTGGTGGTTGTGTCTCTGAATAACCTCCAGAAAGACGGTGGGGCGATCCTGAACTGGCTTGGTGAAGATTTGAAGTAAATAGCCGTTGTCGTCATAGTCCACCAAGATCTTCAGTTCCTGTGAGTGAGCAAGGTCACGAGTTAATGTTTGTACGTCGTCATGGAGATGTAGTGTTGACTCAGGTCTACACAAACTGCAGAGATCCAAGCCACATACTACAACCCTGCAACACATCTTTACTTGGTAATAAATGAACTTGTGTGACACATTGAAAGTACAGTGTGTAAGAATTAGGTCAAATGATTTATATGGAGCCAGATGTAGAAAAATAAAACAATTCAAGTATTGTTTGAGTGCATAATCACTAAAGTGTATAGGCTTTGATGACACTTGAATGAGCCTTTATTTTTACCACTATGTTTCTACAGTAGCCCAGAATGGACAAACTGACCGAAGGCTGCCATCGGTTCCCCTACATGTTTGGATGAGGTGAGGCATGTCAGCTGTAACATGCAGCTTCACCACTAGATGTCTCTATATCCCACACATTTAAAATCACATCCGCCCCGTGCTCTCACCTGCAGGATGTCCATGTCCTCTTCGATTTTGACCTTTGACCCTTTGAGATTCTGTCTCAGCTGCTCGTAGTAGGTGTCTGGCACAGACATGAATTCCATCCCGCGCTCCTTCAGGTTACGAATCTGCAGACAAGGAATCCGTCACGTTGTTCTCGTTGCGGCAGCAAGGGGGCAAACACATGTAAAAAAAAAAATTTTTTAAAAGAGAGTTTTAGAGACTTACTGCTGTGATTATGTCTGACGTGTTCATTGCTATATGCTGCACTCCTGGGCCTCCGTAGTACTCCACATACTCCTGTGAGGGAGAACATATGGAAAGCACAGCCGCTCTTTAAGTAAAGTGTGTCTCGTAAACATGTTTATGTAACCTCGGACAAAAGGATCGTGCCTGGATCTGAGACTTTCTCTTCCCGATGGCGGGTTCGTTGATGGGCATCTTCACCGTCTCCTCGTAGTTTGCCACCACGATGGAGCGCAGGGCACTGAACTCTGTCTGCAGCTGTTTGTCATCCACTGACCAGAAGCGGTGAAAGAGAAGGTTTCTCTGATACCTGTGAATCCAGGAAGCAGCAGGGATCATGCAACCACTGTTTCATCATTTAAATTCAGAGTGCCTCTGCTCTTTAAGGTTTGAAGACATAGGATAGAGAAACAGGAGTAGTTTTAGCTGTGAGCCGGGCCCAAGGCATCAAAAACCACCAGTCTGAGTCCCACCCCCCTGTTTGCTGCATCAACCAATGACCTCGCTCATTTAGAGAACTGCCTTTCCCCACCTATCCATGCCTCCATCCTGGGGGTGAAAACATGATCCAGATGTTGAAATGCCGCCGGGGAGCCATTAAAAAAACTCATGAGTCATGCTGATGCCTGACTCGTGCCAATAAAACACAATGTATTACATAACAGTCCATGGCCATTGCCCTCTTTGCCTTTGAGTATCTTTCTGTAACCGTCCTTTTAATGCCATTACCATTCCACCACTGGAACCATCTCATCATCTGGCTGGTTTCCCACAACATGATCAATGAAGTCGAGTTTCCCGCTGGGACTGCGCGGACAGATCAGAGCATGTCGGTCAGTCGTGGTTTGGATGGAAACATTCGCGTTTTCCTAAAATGTGTGGAAACTCACAGTTTGGCTAATGAAGGGTCTTTGAAGAGAGGGGGATGGAATCCAGGCAGAAACAGCCCAGTATATCCTGACCTCTCCACAAACGTGTGTGTGGTGTCACCGTACTGCAGCAAACACAAACAACTCAAGAATCATTTCAACCATTTCAAAAGCGTCGGTTTCATCGTCAACGATTCCCCTCACCGTCTGAAGCACAGCCATTCGGACTTTGCCATGTTTGTCCTCCACAGTGTGCGGCTCCTTCACGATCACTGCTCCTTGCTCACGAGCTTTCTGAGAGCAGAGTGAGCGTCAGTGCGTGAAGAGCCACATCTTTTGCCGATGACATGGATCCTCAGAAGTTCTACGTAATCCTTCAAGGGACATATTACCTGCACAAGGAGGTCACAGTCCTCCACTGTGAATGCAATGTCCTTCACTCCATCTCCATGTTTTATCAGATGTTCGCCCATCTCTGGGGTTAAAGATGCAAAAGTGTATTGTTTGCAATTCATTTAAATGACACGTCATTCCTAAAGTCCCCAAATATGACTAATTTACCATGAGTCAATACGTGATCACAAGTTATTATAATTTCCCTCACATGCTTGGAGTCATTTGAGGGATATCTTGTCAGTGCACTTTTTGGATCAGAGGAACATTTGCATTGGAAATAAATATGAACTCTGAAAACCACACACCACTTTTTTTTAATGAATGACACACCCAGAGGAAAACACAGTATCATTTGGTGAGTTTCCTCCATCATTGGCTTCATGTGAGCAGCCAAATGACCTGCTGCACTGAAGATCACAGAAGGGGTTAAGGTCAAGGTGAATCAGACCAATTAGTCACGTCATACCTTTGTTCCCAGGGTTCAGGGCCGATGAGAACACATATATGATCTGCACGATACAGAATGAAAACGTCAAGTTCAATGTGCATGTGCAGGTTACTCTCCCGCTGCCCCTGCACGTGTCTGCCATGTTCTTATGTACCTTGCCTTGTTTGACCACGTGAGACACCACCTCTCTGCTGCCTGTCTCCAGACCCTGGTACGCCAGCGCCTCAAAGCCCAGCTTGTCATGAGAACACATATATGATCTGCACGATACAGAATGAAAACGTTAAGTTCAATGTGCATGTGCAGGTTACTCTCCCGCTGCCCCTGCACGTGTCTGCCATGTTCTTATGTACCTTGCCTTGTTTGACCACGTGAGACACCACCTCTCTGCTGCCTGTCTCCAGACCCTGGTACGCCAGCGCCTCAAAGCCCAGCTTGTCACAGTAAAACGTTGCAGCCTGTCGGATACACTTGTTTTTTATTCAACTGAAACTAAAAAAAATCATTGAGAAGTTGAATTGCAATGTCACAGAGATATTCCACATGACTGAGGTTCATAAGAAGTGGGCGATAACGCCATCTCTTGGCAACTCCTCAGCCTTTTCTAACTTGGGGGATTTGGGAAAAAGAGTGAGAGTGAGTGTGATGTATTTCGGATGCACCCCCCCCCCCCCCCCCCCCCCCCCCCCCCCCCCCCCCCCCCCTCCCAACCAACACACCCTCCCTCCACCCCTCTGGACAACCAATAGTCAGTCTGAATGTAAAGTCTACCCCTTCAACTGTGTGAGAAGTGGGTCAGCAGAAAGAAAAATAACATGGTGTGTGGAGGGGAGGTTGGCAAAGAGCAGGTTACTACATGTTTACCTGTTTTGCGTTTCCCACCCAGAAGGTCAAGTGATCGAAGCAGAGGAACCGGCCCTTCTCATGCTGGGGACAAGAGGAGACGCTGTTTCATGACGGGCCACCGGCTTATTACAAAATGAAAAACAACAAATGCTGAATTTGCTCTGAATCTAAATTAATGTCATGCTGCGATTATAATAATAAGACGTTTAAGTTGAATTTAAAATGATAAATGTCATTTAGAAAATGGTATTCACAATACATAATCACTCCAATACTTACCTTTTCACCTTTGTCAGTGTATGTTGTCTGCGACAAGAAATCACATCATGAAGTTGTTGAAAACAGATAATTATGGTGAAAAAGACACAAAGAGGTGAATGAGGTTAAAGATGAGAATTGGGCCAATTTAGAAATTGTCCTGGTGACTCACCATTTTGGCTCCAGATGACCTGACCTGATGAAAGTGAAATCCACAGTGACTTCCAAAGCTTAAGGGGGAAGTTTTTAAATCTGTAGCCACTGATGAGGGGGAGGAGGGACTGGCGGAGGGAGGGGGAGGGGGAGGGAGGGGGAGAGAGGGAGGGAGAGAGGGAGAGAGGGAGAGCGAGGTGGTTTGGGGTGGTTTGGTGCTTTTTGGTGTTACACAATGATTACTTTCGAAAACATGGTGACCCCATGCTGCAGCATCACCAACCACTCTCACTGGCTCTTTGATGTGGTGATGTTAACTGATGTCTCATCAGGATGTTTGTCCATTTGACGGCATCTGAAATTTTTTCAATTATTATATTATCTAACGCTGGATTTTTTTTATGGTGTTTGTATCTCTCTTTTTTTTTTTTTAAACATTGGAAATTACGTTTAGACATTTGACCTTAAGGGGTCACCGATATATAACACAACAGATGCATTTTTTTGACAGAAGTAAAGGAGGAATGAGCATGTGTTAGCGCTTAGTGGCGAGAGGAGGCTCACTCATGCTGAGCTCTCATTGGCTCAGTGGTGTCGAGTCAAGTCAACCCACGAGAGCTGTGTAATGCCCCGTCCCATCACTCCTCCACATGCTGCTTCCAGACTGTTCCTTAATTATGGTGATGATAGAGCAGATCTTTTTAGAGAAAAAACAAATTAAAATACTTACTCATTTAAATTCGTATATGTATATATTATTAATATATGTGTATACGTAGATGTGATTGTGTGGAAGGGGGGAAGAAACCCATGTCTTGAACAAACACGACAATCTGATCTGAAACCGAACAGATCAATAGACTCTTGTAGAGGTTAAATCAGTCCGAGCCGAGCCGCAGCTCAGTCCAGGGAGTTGGATTCATGCTCCTGATATTTGAGTGAAAGGATGATCACAGCAAACTACTTTGAATCCACACTTCAAGAGGGTAATCCAGTAATAATCTCTGAGCCTAACCTGATGGTGCCACACAGTCAGAGTTACAGCGTGACACAGCAAACACACACAGATCCTCACTGTGACCTCGTGACCTCCAGCAATGACGTGCAAACACAAAGAGAGACACACAGAGCCAGAGACAAGAACCAATGTCCATCTGATTCTGTGACATCACTGTCGCAAGTTCAAATGATCGTTACTGATTCTTTACCGCAGGGGTGGGGGGGTGGGGGGGGGGGGGGGGGGGGGGGGGGGGGGGGCGTGGCTTTCTCCACCACTCTGCCAGGCGCAACTGCATATCTACAGGCTTCAGTGCAAGATCTGAAAGATTTCCCCATTGTGGAAACAATAATGGATTATCTCAATTTCTCTTCTCTTCTCTTACTCTATCTTATCCTATACATTTTCCTTGGGAAAGAGTAAACATCTATACAGAGGCTGTGTGTCCTTGTGTCAAAGGTCATTCGACTAAACCACAAAACTAGGAACATAAAAAAAGGTTTGTGTGTGTGTATGTATGTGTGTGTGTGTGTGTGTGTGTGTGTGTGTGTGTGTGTGTGTGTGTGTGTGTACCTTTAAGACCTATAAAGTACCAGGGAGCACAGTAATCTAAATTGTACCAGGGATATTTGGGAGTTTGTAACTTAGTAACTTCCGGTCACTGTGTTGTTTTCTCATTGCAGTTGTAAAGGTGCAGTGTTTAAGATTTGTTGTCTGAACATGCAGGAGAACCTATGGTCGACTTCAGTTGTCATTCAAACTCAATAGATGTTTAGTACGTTCACTTTTCCCACTGTAAAAACATGGCGGCCCCTGTAGAGAGGACCCACTCCTCATGTAAATACACATTAATGGGCTCATTTAAGGGAAATGGGGGAAAATAAAACATTCGGATGCTTATAAATTCCTGAAAGTGTAAGTATGTCATTGTTTTGCAATATTTTTAGGTTTTATATCCTTTCGTATCTGTCTGAGTCAGTGATGACTGAACAGCTTGAAGCCATCTTTCTTTCTCTAAGCTTTTCTTGATATGTGTTCTCCCTGGTCGTCTGTGGCTGCTCTACATTCAAACACCTCACTCAGCACTAATGAGACATGGGAGCCCACCCATCATCTCTCCCTCTGCGCCCCTCCCTGAGGATCTGTGTTTTTCATGTTTGTCACCAAGAGGCTCAGCGTTGTCACGGGCTGCAGCCACACACACACACACACCTACACACACACACACACACACACACATGCAGACGCAGGAACATAACATAGTGGACTAAATCACCACTGGCGGTGGCATAACTCGGGCAGTCGAATCATTGAAATGGCTCATATGGAAGGGCGTTTAGCTCCATGTAGGTTAAGCACCATTGGATAGAGTTTATGGTCCTTTTTTCCAGAGCTCGGGCTCTGATCCAGGGACCTCATGGGCTCATGACTGCTGCTGCTGCTGCTGCACCACATTGTTTTCAATCATATGCATCACTCTGCTTTACATTAGACTGTAAGACACGAATCCCCCGGTGCTCGGGGTGTCTCGGGGGAAACAGCTCAGTCGATTAGGACCTTCCCCACAACAGAACTCCTCACTCTGTCGCAGGGGCCCGGCCGAAGCCACAGCTGTGAGGACAAGATGAGTGACTCGGACTCGAGCCCACAGATACTGGTCAATGGAGAGCAGGAGCAGGAGAAGCGGCAGTCGGGGACTGATGCTGCTGTTGCTGCTGCTGCTGCTGGTGCTGCCGCAGAGGAGGAGGAGGAGGAAGAGGAGCAGATCTGCCCTGGTGGTGTGGAGCACAGATGTGCAGAGGAGGAGAAGGAGAGGCAGCGCAAGATGCAGTCGGTTCTCCATCAGGTACGTGAGCAGATCAGATCACAGGGCGGCACTGGCGCCCCGAAGGGCAGCATCCTGGAGCTGGTGCAGAGAGTCAAAGAGCTGGACGCCGAGAGGACACGGGTGAGCGGTGAGCCCGAGGGCAAAGAGGTCAAGAGTGAGGGGAGCGGAGGAGGGGTGGACGTGAAGGAGCAGGAGCTGTGTGCCGTGTTCGAGGAGAAGCTGGAGGCCTGTAAGAAAGCCCTGAGGGAGGAGTTTGAGCAGAGGATCTCTCAGCTGCGCGGGGAGATGCGGGTCTACACCGACATGGCCCTCAAAGGCGAGACGCAGCAAGACGGCACGGGTGCAGACCGGAAGCAGAAGCCCCCAACCGCAGCGCCCTCGCTGGCCGCCAGGAGAGGACGGGTCCTGACCCGCACCATGACCACCATCATCCCCAAAACATGTGCCCCCGTCATCGCGTGCCCTCGCGCCAAGTCAGAGACCATCACCTACTCGAAGGGCGCGAGGTCACGCCTCCTGCCCAGAGATGTTGCGCTCACCTCCACGGGAAACAGGCCCCACCTGAGCCGCAGGCCCCTCCCCCCCGCGTGCCCCCAACTCCGTCTACAGAGCAGGAAACCTGTCCGAGACAAAGCCAAGACGGAAAACTGAAACAAGCTCATCTGGATTATTTGTTGTTATTATAACCGACATATATATGAGGAGAAGCCTTGTTATTTCCGTTTCACTGCCATCGTCACTGCTTACGTACTGTACCTTTAAAACAGCCTGTGGGATCAATAAAAACTGCTTGAATGCACAAATCTGAGGCACGATTATTAAGTCAAAACTATTTCATTTATATGAGCTGTTTGTGGTTCTGCATCTCCTCCAAAGACACTTTGGAATCCAGAGGGTACGAGCCAGGGATCAAACGCCCGACCTTGTGGTCGGGGTTCAATCCTTTCCAGCTTCTGAGCCACAGCTGCAGTGGATGGGAGTTCAGCTGGGGGTCAGTGTTGCCTTCATATAGAAGCAGGAGGTTCACAGTTTTAAAGTTTACAGGCTTTTACAGTAACAGGTTTCACAGGAATCGGTCCATAACACAAGGCCTCATGGTGTAGCCTCAGTGTGTTAAAGGGCCAGTGATTCTACTTATATTCAAAGAAATGAAAAATAAACACGTGTGTGTAAAATCATCATTTTTTCAATAGAAATGAAAGTGAGCCGTTAATATTTATAGAGGGAGCAGCAAAAGATGAATTGAGTTCAATTGGTAAATTAAATTGAGTTTCAGTGACAAATACATGATGAAGTCTTCAGCTGTCACTAAAATGATCCTACACATTATACCTTTAACTCAGAGAACACACAGTTCATGTTATCGTGACCATTAACCAGTGCAGTGTTCATGTGGTCCTGTTGGACTGTTTTAATCAAGTTTGTGAAAACAATCCTTTACTACCTACACCTTTTACGCCAGTCTAGGCAATTGTAAATCCTGACCAACAGGTGGCAGCAGTTCCTTTATCTCATCAATGCATCACCATCTCTGATGAGGCTGATGTACCAGCAACATTTATACAGTCTATTGAAATAGATGAATGAGGCACATCTACTTCCTCCTACTATCCAGACATTAAATGAAAATTTATATTGCAATGTATTTTGGGTATCAGTACTTATTAAAAACATTTTTTTCCAAGTATATAATATTTATTTTGACTTTATATCGTTGATTCATGTCCGTTTATACCAGTGCTTCTCAAATAG
>JAFBJT010001015.1:132860-178430 GCA_016785325.1 Chascanopsetta lugubris
CACAGTCATATGAGGGTGTGTGTTATGTTGTTGTTGTTGTTTGTTTGTTGTTGTTGTCGTACCGTGGTCAGGACTCCGTTGAGTCCGTCCATGTACTGCTTCAACCTTTG
This sequence comes from Chascanopsetta lugubris, assembly GCA_016785325.1. NCBI lineage: Eukaryota > Metazoa > Chordata > Actinopteri > Pleuronectiformes > Bothidae > Chascanopsetta > Chascanopsetta lugubris. The sequence goes on from JAFBJT010001015.1 coordinate 132,971, forward strand.
AGTGGTGGAAACACACTCCTGCAGGAAACTACACACACACACACACACACATATCTCCAATACAGCTACTTTATATACGTGTGTGTGTGTGTGTGTGTGTGTGTGTGTGCTCACTTGTTGTGGCTGTGGTAGTGTTTGATGAGGTTCTGCAGCAGGTCGACTCCTCTCTTGGTCTTTATCTCGTTGACTTTGATCAGATACTGAAACAAGATGGAGGGAGTTTCACTTATTAATGTATTTATTGTTTTGTTGTTTATGTTTGTTTGACGTTGTTGTTTACATGTTTTTCAGTTCTCCATACATTCTAATCATCATGCCCCAGAGGAAGGAGGAAGATGTCCGTGCACCTGTTCCATGTGGTGTTATTATTCTGCAGAATCAGGCCACTGAACGTAGGGGGCGTGTCTTACCTCGCACATGCTCAGTTGGAACGAGCGTCTCTCCTTCTCCAGCTCCTCTGCGATCTCCCCCCCGCTCACCTCGCTCCTCACCATCCCGTACTGACGGGCCAGCTCCCGCTTCTCCTTCTCCACCTGCTTACTGCAAAACACACAGTTCTCACTGCAGCCTCCCGGGGGCGCTGCTCCCGCAACGCTACACTGACCTCGATCATCACTCACAATCTGCTCTCGTAGTCCCTCCACGCTCTGTCCACAGGTTTCTTCAGATCCTGCAGAGAGAGAGAGAGAGAGAGAGAGAGAGAGAGAGAGAGGAGCTTGATGAGCAGGGCAGACACAGCTCCACCCTGTGGAGCAGATGTGAAGTAAAAAAGAAAGGTCCTCACCCCCTTCACCTCCCTCAGGTCACCTTTAACCAGAGAGTCCAGGAAGAAGTTGAGGTTGTGGAGCATGCTCTTCAGCTGCACACACACACACACACACACACACACACACACACACACACACACACACACACACACACACACACACACACAGAGACACACAGTTTTTAGACATTTTAAAGGTCCAGTACTGGATATGTAGGTCAAAATATGGCAATGCTAACATGCTAACGGCCACTAGGTCCTTGCAATAACAACAACAACAATAATAATAATAATAATAATAATAATAATAATAATAATAATATGAAATAATACATTGATGTATTGGATTTTGACCAGTGGGAAAGGCGCATGTACATTTGATTGTTTGGAGGCTTTACATTCTTGCACAACTCCGCCATCTGCTGGTGATGGACCGAACAACCTCAAATCTACATATTGTCCCTTTAAGGAGCCAATCAAAATAATAGAGGGAGTGGGATTAGCAGAGTGACATCACACATGCGTCACTCACCAGGTTCTTCATGGGAGACACCAGCTCTTTGGAGAAGTCGGCCAGATGACAGAAGGCGGAGCCAACCTCCGACTCTCCGTTTGAGTGACAGTTGACCGACAGCTTCTCCATGGAGTTGATGTACTGCTCCAGGTAAGAGACGTGCTCTGACAGACAGGGACAGAGGTTAGCGTGAGTGTGTGTGTGTGTGTGCGTGTGTGTGTGTGTGTGTGTGTGTGTGTGTGTGTTACCTTGTCCTGATGTGTATTTGGCTTTAGCGGCTTTTTTCATCTTCTGCAACACCACACGATCACTGTCCAGAGACACACACACACACACACACACACACACACACACACACACACATTCAGCTGATTCAGAAGGATGATTGAACATGACTTTGCTTTAAATAGTTCAACTGTTAGGTGTGTGTGTGCGTGTGTGTGTGTGTGTGTGTGTGTGAGAGTGTGTGTAGTCCACCTGCTGACTCGACACACACACACACACACACAGGATCAGCTTTGTTCTCGGCACACAGGCAGACACATTCCTGTGTGAGTCGACCTGATTACAGGTTGAGGTTTGAAGCTGTGAAAACATGGTGGACCAACATGGCCGCCTCCATGGAGGGGACCCGCTCCTGTGGTAAATATAAAGTCTATAAGTGCAGTTGAATATTCTCACATAAAAAACATCAGTGAAATTAGGATAAAAAGATAAGTAAATAGATAAATAAATTTTAAAAAAAACAATAAATAAATAAATAAATGAATAAATGAATAAATACAAATAATTATTGGTTAATTATTTATCTTATCCCATATCCTCATCCTCATTAATTTCTCTGGCTCTTCCTCATTACCATTAACAATGAATACTAATGAGATTGAATCTGTTACCGTGGTAACATATGCCAACCCTGTTGGGGGTAAAACTGGGGCGGCAGCAGGAGGGGGGGGGCAGGGGGCAGGGAGGGGGCAGGGTGACAGCATGTTTTTGAGGCCAGTCGGAGATCTGGGGGTCTCCAGGTCACTGAGCTATTATGGGGTGTGTTTGTGTGTGTGTGTGTGAGTGTGTGTGTGTGTGAGTGTGTGTGTGCGTGTGTTCGTGGGGGGCTGCTTTACAGAAGCAGTGTGTAGGATTCAAGGGGATCTGTCAAATGAATTAAAGTTATTTTAACAGCGAGACCTGATTGTTTTGGTGATTTCAGTATGTGGGCGGAGCTTCTCTTCATCACAGGAAGTGATTTTTGTTCTATTTCCTGTTCAAACTGACGTCACTGTGGTTGTCAGAGTGTGATAAGTCAACACTTCCTGCATCGGCTGGGAGTAGTTGACCAATGACAAGAGACTTTGGGGGAGGAGCTCTGCAGAGTCTTTTAAGGGGGGAGCTAAAACAGGAGCTTGAGTGGTGGACAGTATGAGAATACTACAGTGTTTTCCGAACATCTGAGACTGTCAACATGTTCTAATAATAATAATAACTCAAATATCTGATCACAAAACTGCTGAACTGGTCTGAATTAAAGGATGCGACTCCGTCACACCCTGATGATGTATTTGTGGAAACTGTGCATGTTGCCCCTTTAATTATTCAAACAGCAGCAGCCAACCATATCTAATGTCTCTCCCACGACACTTTAATAATAAACCACATGTTTGCACACTCACATGGATTCTTCTTAGGGCAGTTGCACTTTAGGGGAGGGGCATTTAAGGGTAGGATATTGGGATTTGATATAGGGACATGGACGGGTGGGAGTACATGGGGGTCACAGGTGCTAAAATTTGACCCCGTGGGGGGGGTTCGGTTCCATGGAGTCTGTCCTGCAGTACTGACCTCCTCCAGCAGGTAGACGGTGTTCCTGCAGCTCAGCATCTTGGAGGTGAAGGAGGAGGTGGTGGGGGAGCTCCAGTCCTCCTGCACCTCCTGCATGAAGTCCGACACCGACACACACTCCGGCATGGTGCTGCACACAACCGCCACACGAGCAGGACTCAGCGGCGCCGTCTGCACGTTAAAGGGTCAGTATGTAAGATTTGGGCAGAAATGATTGTAAATAATCAGATCAGTCACTTGTACGTCACGTTTGTCAAACCACTCAAATTGACAAACTTGGAAGTGGGGGAGCAAACAGCAACACCATGCATCATAGTGCCCGTGTTACCGTGGTAACCGGCTTCATAGCATCTCTACGGCTCGAACAAGGAGCCACTCTCTGACGTCATCGTCTCACCAGCATCGCTTCTTGTTTACAATTTATATACAATATGTCCTGCTACAACCGTCACGGCTATGCTAACATGCTAACAGCTAAAAGACAACGGTGTTGGGTTGCATGGCAACGGACGGGACGAAGGAAATTTGTGTTGTTTGTTTGTTTGTCAGCTTGTTTGTTTGTTTATTTTTGTACAGTGGCAAAAGTGTAAACAATGACATCATCAAGCTGCATCTACATTGTATCAGAGTAAGTCCGTAACCATGGTGATAATATTATGGTCAGCAATCATGTTACTGAAAATTGTCACGGGTTAATTAAATAATACATTTATTTCAATTCAGCTCATAAAAATAATTAAAAACTAGCTTTAGCTCTGGGGTGGGGGCTGGGCCCTTTAACCCCCTATGTGCGCCCCTGCTCTGCTGCAACACCCAACTTCACCACTAGATTCCACCAAAACCTACACACTGTGCCTTTAAAAAATCATCAATACAGATGTGTAATGACCTCACCTGCTGTCTGTTTATAGATCCAGGTGAAATAGATGTGATGATGAAGATGAAGATGAGGATGATGATGATGATGATGATGATGATCACCGCCCGGGTCCGTCCGTCACTTCACCGCAGCATCAGTCGCTTCCTCCTCCGAACAAAAGGTGAGGAAACCCCGCGGCGGCAGGTTCAGATCCTCCGCTCAAAAATCCAAGATTTGAAACGTCGCTTCAGGAACAAAGTGAAGCTTCAGTTTCCGGTGAATCTTCTTCTTCTTCTTCATCCGGAAGAAGAGCCGCACAAACCCGCCGGGCTCTGCGTCCCAGCCCCGGCTGACAAAGAGCGGAGCGGCCGAGCGGTGAAGCCGAGCAGCGGACACTGTAGCCGGGGTGAGCTGAGAGGATCGGGCCGGTGAGAGTTGTCCTGCTGCTGCTGCTGCTGCTGCTGCTGCTCTGCTCCAGCTTCATGTCTCCTGCTCCTCCATCAGATGAGCTCCTCTCCGCCGCTTCTCCTCCTTTATTCACACCGCATGGATCAGGCGCGTTCACGTACGTCAGGAGTCGGCAGCGGCGGCGCGCCCTGCTGACAGAGCAGAGGTGCACTGACTGGATTCATACTGGGAGCACTGGTCACATGGTGCTTCTATGAGCTACCGTAATGTTTGGTGAAAAATAAAAACAAATTCAATAAGATGAAATAGAATCAAATAAAATAATACAATATATTTTTTATTGTTTCTTCTTGTTTAAATAAAATGATAATAAATAAAATACTATTAAAAAAATCTTGACTGTATATATTTTTATGAAGACCCTTGTTTATCTCACTGTGAATCACAGACTGTAAAATAAAGATGACTCAGCAATTTCTTCCACTTAAGGAAAATGAAGCCAAACTATCCCAGACACAGGAGTGGTCATCTTGACATGAGTGAAGTCTGTGCAGAGGTGATTTACAGACACACACACACACACACACACACACACTCACACACACACACACACACACACACACACACACACACACACACACACACACACACACACACACACACACACACACACACACACACACACACACGACATGACAAGATCTTAACATGATACGACTTCATCAAGGTCTCACAGGAAACCATCAGAGCAGGCGGGTGTAAACAAACCATTCTCACTTCCTGTGACTCAAACTGGAGTTTTACGTCCGTCCTCTCAAGAAGAGACACGGGTTCTACAGCGCAGGGCTGAATATGTACGTTTGTACAATATGATTTGATACTATATGACATTTTACACACTGGACCTTTAATCACCTGCGAACACACAGAACCATTGTTTACTACAGTCGATAATCTTATCTTCTATTCTGATGAATCTACTTGAAAAATAGAAACTGATATGAATGAGAAAAAGATCTGTCAGTGCAAAAGATTTATTATACTTGTATTAACTTTCTAAATGAACACTTCCAACAACAACAACTAATGTAATCAACTCAATTAAACTTGTAAACAAAAGAGTGACGGTTAAGGAAAAGTGCTGATTCGTCACATCGGACGTGTGATGTGGATCTGTGCAGAGCTGCCACTCAGTCCAACAACATTTCAGTCACATGATGAAATTAACACGTGAGTTCATCAAGGCTCAAATCCCAGAGTCCAGATTATTGTCTGATCCAAGGGGAGTCTGGGTAATGTAGTGCAGTCCAGGCTCCATGGATTATAACAAGACTACGCAGAATTATGAACTGAGGAACCTGTGGCAGTCTGGAACATGGCGGTGGAAGGTCGTGGTGGAACATGGCGTTGGAACATGGCGGTTGGAACATGGCGGTTTGAACATGGCGGTTGGAACATGGCAGTGGAAGGTCGTGGTGGAACATGGCGTTGGAACATGGCGGTTGGAACATGGCGGTTTGAACATGGCGGTTGGAACATGGCGTTGGAACATGGCGGTGGAACATGGCGGTGGAAGGTCATGGTGGAACATGGCGGTGGAACATGGTGGTGGAACATGGCGTTGGAAGATGACGTTGGAACATGCCGTTGGAACATGGCGTTTGAACGTAGCGTTGGAACATGGCATTGGAACGTGGCGGTGGAACGTGGCAGTGGAATGTGGCGGTGGAACGTGGCGGTGGAACATGGCGTTGGAACGTGGCGGTGGAACGTGGCGGTGGAACGTGGCGTTTGAACATGGCGTTGGAACATGGCGGTGGAACATGGCGGTGGAACGTGGCGGTGGAACGTGGCGGTGGAACGTGGCGGTGGAACATGGCGGTGAAACGTGGCGGTGGAACGTGGCGGTGGAACGTGGCGTCTGAACATGGCATTGGAACGTGGCGGTGGAACGTGGCGGTGGAACGTGGCGGTGGAACGTGGCGGTGGAACGTGGCGGTGGAACGTGGCGGTGGAACGTGGCGGTGGAACGTGGCGGTGGAACGTGGCGGTGGAACGTGGCGGTGGAACGTGGCGGTGGAACGTGGCGGTGGAACGTGGCGGTGGAACGTGGCGGTGGAACGTGGCGGTGGAACGTGGCGGTGGAACGTGGCGGTGGAACGTGGCGGTGGAACGTGGCGGTGGAACGTGGCGGTGGAACGTGGCGGTGGAACGTGGCGGTGGAACATGGCATTGGAACGTGGCGGTGGAACGTGGCGGTGGAACGTGGCGGTGGAACATGGCATTGGAACGTGGCGGTGGAACGTGGCGGTGGAACGTGGCGGTGGAACATGGCATTGGAACGTGGCGGTGGAACGTGGCGGTGGAACGTGGCGGTGGAACATGGCGTTTGAACATGGCGTTGGAACAGAACATGGCGGTGGAATGTGGCGGTGGATTGCGAGCCTTTCCCACCGGGTTCGCCTCTGCCTGCTCCAGAGTCACCAGCTGAAGCTCCGCCTCCACCTTCCCCTTCACACACACAAGGACAATATCAGTAGAACTAGCAAAACCGCTTCTGTCAACATACGGTTAAAGGTGCAGTGTGTAAGATAAGTGACATCTAGTCGTAGCTATTCAGTTAGTCCATTCTGGGCTACTACAAAAACGTGGCGGTTCAACATGGCGCCCTCTAGAGGAGGCTCCTGATGTAAACATAAAGAGCCAAGATTTTTGTTTTGAAACTACATTGATTGAAACCATTGGACCTTTAATATGTAAGTTCTCTGAAAAACACGTGTTTCCCCGTGTGGGGCAGAATTAGCATTAGCACGTGTTAGCATCGGCGCTGTTGTTGTTGTTGTTGTTGTTGCCGATCCCACCATGAGCAGGAAGGTGTTGCCGCTGCTGTCCGTGTACTGCAGCTGCTCCTGCTTCATCCTCTTCCTCTTGTCCTTGACCTTGCTCTTCTTCCCCTTCTTCTCGGCCTCCTGCTTCTCCTTCTCCTCCCGCTCCAAGTCCTCGGCCGTCTTCAGGCGGCTCAGCGGCCACCAGCCCTTCATCTTCTTGGCGCGGAAGATGGAGAAGCGCGGGCTGGCCCGGTCCTTCGCCATGTCGATGGTGCACAGGCTGGGCGACTTGGCCGCTCGCACCATGTCGCTGAGGCGCAGCTCGATGGAGCCTGAGGGAGGACGGACGTCACATCACTGGTCGAACACGGGAGCGCGCGGTTCTCCTCCTCGCTTCCTGTAAAAGGCGTGGCTCACCCAGGAAGTCGTTGGCGGCGATGCGATCGTAGTCCCACACCTGCAGCGTGAGAACGGCCGGCTGACGATACTCGGACTCCTCCAGAGAGAAGATGGACTCCTTCTTCTTGTAGACCACCTCTTTCTACAGGAACACAGACTTATTATAGTACTGTCACATGACATAGTACATTACTGTCCCATGACATAGTACATCACTGTCACATGACATAGTACATTACTGAAACATGACATAGTACATTACTGTCACACGACAGTACATTACTGTCACATGACATAGTACATTACTGTCATATGACATAGTACATTACTGTCACATGACATAGTACATTACTGTCATATGACATAGTACATTACTGTCATATGACATGGTACATTACTGTCACGTGACATAGTACATTACTGTCACATGACATAGTACATTACTGTCACATGACATAGTACATTACTGTCACATGACATAGTACATTACTGTCATATGACATAGTACATTACTGTCACATGACATAGTACATAACTGTCACATGACATAGTACATCACTGTCACATGACATAGTACATTACTGAAACATGACATAGTACATTACTGTCACATGACATAGTACATTACTGTCACATGACATAGTACATTACTGTCACATGACATAGTACATTACTGTCACATGACATAGTACATTACTGTCCCATGACATAGTACATTACTGTCCCATGACATAGTACATTACTGTCACATGACATAGTACATTACTGTCACATGACATAGTACATCACTGTCACATGACATAGTACATTACTGTCATATGACATAGTACATTACTGTCACATGACATAGTACATTACTGTCACATGACATAGTACATTACTGAAACATGACATATACTTATTACATTTACAGTAAATAACAACCGGACTGGACAACAGAGTATGAGGTGCTATAAAAAAACACATTACCTGTTAAATTCACTGGAAGTTATAATTTTACAAAATGTAAAGAATAAATGTTCTATTATTATATTATTGTTAATGTGAGGCTCTAGTAAAGTAGATTAATCAAAAAATGGATTAAATTGATCTAAATTTAATAAATAGTTAATAGATCATTTACATGTATTTCTCAATTTAGATGTTTGCATTTTAACAAGTTAGGCTTTTATGGATGACAACTTTAACCAACTTTCAACTAAATATTTAAGAATAAACTCACATTTTTGTAAATTAATAAGTTTCAATTTAATTCTTGAAATATACTGTTTTAGAAATACAAATATGTTGTAATATTATGGTTCAAAATTAGGGCTTTTTTTAAAGATAAATGTATTTTTAGAAAAAAAAATCTAAAAAAGTATTGAAACCTCAGTGTTTACATATAAGGCCTGAATCACAGTGAATCACAGCGACTCAATGCTTCAGCGACTGTTTCAGGTTCAACATCAGTGTTGAAGAAATGATCATGTTCATTCTCATCGTGCTAAACTGATGAGTCATTGAAAACATCATCACAACTGGTTTCACTGTGAAGGTCAGAGGTCACGCCGGTCTGCGTGTACCTCAGTGGGAAGGTAGTCGAAGCGGAACACAAATCTCCAGTTGAAGTTTCCCTCTCCGGTCAGAGAGTTGAAGTGGACGTCCGTTTCCTGTTTGTCTCCCTCCAGCCCTTTGATCCACCTGCATCCAGACACACAACCGTCATTCTGATTGGCTCCAGAATGATGAAAACAAGTGCGTGGTTAGCTGCTGTTCCTATGCTAACGCTACAGCTAGCGTGTGCCATGCTAACCCTTTGACGTAGATGTCCGAGGACGGTTCGCCGGTGAACGGGTTGACGTCGTCCAGAAACACGTCGTCCGTGTTCCAGATGATGACGCGCAACTCGAACCTGTCGCCGCGGCAACAACCAAAAGTTACATTTCCACAACTCTCTCTCACTGTTCTGCTTTGTTGACCGTGTGACTCACTGCTCAGGTAGGCGGGGCTTGATGTCTACAGGAGGCGGGGCCGGGACGTCGGTGGGAAACATGTCCACCCACATGTGAAGGTAACCCTGCGGCACACATGCGCCGATGTTACAGCGAGACGAGCGTCGCTATGGCAACCCTGTTGTCCATGCGGTGATCCCCTACCTGTGGTAGTCCAGGTTTGTCAGGGTTCATCAGGGACCGGACCTCCACGTGCTCCGGGACCAGAGGGAGGGCACCAGGGAGGAACTCCTTCATCTCCCCCCAGCGCTGCAGCACACTCAGGGCTGCGTGCTCCTCCGTCTCAGCCTGTTCCTCCGGAGTGAGCTGGTTCTTCTTCAGCAGAGCTGACAACAACAACAACAACAACAACAACAACAACAACAACAACAACAACAACAAACATGTACAGGTGATATCACTGATGATGCATCGTCATGGTAACAGCAGTAGGAATAGCGGGTCCTACCCTCAGGCACTGCGTCTGGAGGTATCTTGAAGATCTTGTTGAGGACTTTGACCTCGGATGTTCGGTACTCGGGAGACGAGATGCCGCTCTTCTTGCAGAGCCCGGCCAAGATGGCCGTCGGCCTCTTGGCATCCCGCCAGATGTTGTAGCCTTCACTGCGGAGAGAGACAAAGACTTTGGACGAGTTGAATCTTGACGTCTCTAAAACACGGCAGAGCTCTTCAGACAGGGATGTGATCAGAGGTCTGTGATCTGTCCTAGAAACTGGGGTAAAACCAAAGAGGGCGGGGCCTCTGGGGTCGGAGCCCTGAGGCTGTGCAACGATCTGCCCGCGGTAATCAGGTCAACTGTCTCCTCGGAGGACATCAGTGTCTTAGAGACTCTCTCCGGATTGTACCTACTTTTGTTTTTGTGGGTTTGACTGTACTTTTGTTGTGTTTTACTGTTTTTGTTGTGTTTTACTGTGTTTTTGTTGTGTTTTACTGTGTTTTTGTTGTGTTTTACTGTTTTTGTTGTGTTTTACTGTGTTTTTGTTGTGTTTTACTGTTTTTGTTGTGTTTCACTATGCATTTGTGGTGTTTTATTTGTGTTGTTGTGGCCATTTGTTTAATCTAAGCATTACTGTACAATGACAAGCGAGCCTATTCTATTCTATTCTATTCTATTCTCTTCTCTTCTCTTCTATTCTCTTCTATTCTATTCTATTCTCTTCTATTCTATCATAAATACCCAGTCTTGAGTTGTATGCGTATCATGCGACACACGATCATGATGATGTCGTACTAACGTGTCATAGTAAAGCGCCAGACCGCAGCAGGCTCTGTGGCGGCTGTAGAACCGGTTCTCCAGGTCGATGCGCGTCTCGCCGATGACGTCATCGGCGCCCACCATGTCGTGGTCCATCACCATGAGGACCAGCTCCGTCTCCAGCGGGAAGGAAACGGTGAGTTCAAAGACCCTGAGGGACAGGTGGACAGGTGGACAGTCAGAGACAGTGAGACAGTCCGAGACACTTGGACAGGGGCAGTACTGACTCTCCGAAGGTGGGGTTGAGCTGTTTGGGGATGTATCTGTCTTTGGAGTCCACCATGTGTTGACCCACTCGCATCATCAGGTACGGGTCAGCCTTCCCATTGGGGTCAGTGGGAGCCAGACTGGTGGCCTGGAGACACAGACACACAGACAGACAGGTCCCCGTCACCGGTGTGGACTCGGAGAACTCGTCCTTGCCAGTGATTCGAGAAATTCAAAATGAAAATCACCTTGATGATGTAAACTCTGACTAAAACTTTGATGGGGGAGTTCTTGGGGATTCCATCGATGATCTGACAGGTGGTGTCTCCTGCGTCCTCCTCGTCGATGGGATAAACCAGGAAGGAGCCCTGAGGACAGACAGAGCGCGAGAGCCAAGGTCAATACATACGAGAACAGAGAACTTTCTTCAAGGCTCCCAGGGCTGCGAGAACAAGTCGAAGGTTCTTGCAGAGCAGGAGATCACAAACTTCACAAGAACTCATTTCTGACCAATCACACAACAGCTGTCGGACACAAGAGCAAGAACAACGTTCTCTGTTCTTGCAGAGTACCTGTGTGTATGGACCTTTGATGATGGGGGTTGAAGTGACAGATGGGGGAACATGGCTCCGCCCACGTTACCTTGTATTTTCCCATCAGCCTCTCCTCCTCGTCCTCCGCCTCGTCCTCGGCGCTCGCTCTGCCTTTGTACAGCGGGAAGATCTGCAGCCAGTCCTGGAACTGACTGAACTCGGACTCCAGGTCGCCTGCATACAGCTGAACACACACACACACACACACACACAGTGACATCACAATGACCTCACAGTGACCTCAGTGACCTCACAGTGACCTCACACACCTTCAGGGTGGCGATCGGCTTGCGTTTGGGAGGCTCCATCTCAATCACCACGGCTTCCTCCTCCTCCTCTTCAATGTTGGCCATGGTCATATTCGCTCCATCTAAGAAGTGTCATCAGGGAGTATTATGGGATGGCCACATCAAAATAAAGAGTCAAATGAAGAGAATAAAATCGTGCATCATGAAATGAGACATTTTTGGTTGTACATTTATCATCGATTTCTTTATTCATTTAAAAATGTCATATTTATACTTCATTTTTGTGAGATTCCAACTTTACTTTATAAACTTGCTTAACGAAAAATTATTATACTTCATTTTTGGACATTTTTATTCCTTGGAATCTCAAAGAAAGATATTATCATCATTTTATTTAAATTTCTTCAATATGGCTCCTGTACTCCACTGGAGCAAACAGTGTATTAGCGTTTGATATTTATTTATCTATTTATATAGAAATGTAAATGAGAAATGAATAAATGAACTGAACCTGTTTCAGCTTGTTCCTCCACTTCTTCTTCTTCAGCAGCCTGAAAATAAATGATTCATTTATTCATTTATCTATTTTCAACTGAGATGAAGCTCTTTAAATGAACATATTATAAAAAGAACAAAGAGCGTTACCTGTCTCTCCAGTTCATCCAGTGAAGCGTAGTACTTCGACCACCAGTCCAACTCCTCCTTCTCCGGCAGCTCCTCCTCCAGCTCCTCCCCCTTCCTCATCAACTTCTTCAGGGGGGCCTGAGGGGGGCGGGACCAACATCAACATCAACACGACTGGGATTGAATCCTTGCGAAATCAGTCAAAGAGGGAATAAACACACGTACGTTCATCAGCTTCATGGGGTTGAAGGGGATCTTGGACTGTTTGATTGACAGGGCGCTGAGCTTCATCTTCTTCACCGTGGCCAGAGGGTTGATGGGCATCGCGCCGGGTCTCACCGCTGGAGAGGAGGGTGAGCAACAGGTCAAGATAGAAAATGCCCGGGGGTCGCCCCCTGCTGCACATTGCAGGTACCACAGGTTAAATACACTTCCACATTGGCAGCTTCTACCTTTCGGTTTGGGCTCATCGTCCTCCTCTTCCTCCCTGCCCCCCAGCTCGGGCGGAGCGTAATACATGAGGCTCTGGACCACGTGGGTCCCGACGAGAGCCTGGCGACCAAAAGCTCGATGTTCCACCACAAACAGCGTCAGGGGCGGGTGGAGGTAGGCCTGCTCCGGCAGCTTCTGATTGGACCAGAGGAATAAGGCATTTCCTCAGGTCATATGCGATGACTGCGGTTGCCGGGGTAAATAACGCCAAAGGTTACGACTTCAAACCGACCACGTCGATGTAGCGGACCAGTTCCTTGAAGTTGGGGTGGGCCTTGTAGCTCTCGATCTCCTCGGACTCCAGCTGCCGCCCGGCGCACTCCACCTTCACCAGGGGGCGCTCCACCTCGAAGAGCTGCACCCTCTTCAGCTCCCGCAGGCCCCAGAACAGCACCTCGATCCTGAAGGTCTTCAGAACCGGCCGGACCCCCTCCGGGATCATGTAATACCTCTCGTCCTCCATGAAGGTCAGCTCCTGAGGGTCCACGCTGGTGGGGAGGCAGGGCTGCAGGGGCGAAGAGGACTTTTGCGTTTACTGGAGGAATCACTATAGACACATTTACGTGTGATTATTATGGGATGCCACCTCTCCAAACCCAGAGTAGTCCAGCTCAATGAGCTCGAAGGCAGCCAGCAGCTCTCCAGCAGGGGCCCGGCCCATGTTGATGTCGAAGAAGCGGAGGTTGGGTCTCTGGTAGAACTGCTCCACGGGTTTGAGCTCCGGCTCAGCGAAGGCCCGACCCAGCGGCTTCGGACTCGCCTGCACCGCCACCGTCACACAGAGGAGGTTATGACATCGTTACCTCAGTGGATGAAGAAGAAGAGGAAGAAGAAGAAGAAGAAGAAGAAGGAGTGGAATGTCACCATGGAGTCATGGTCATAGACACTGATGATGATGAGGGGCGGGTCTCGTTGAAGCTCCTCCCTCGTTCCTTCCAGCAGGACTCTGTCGAACAGCAGACACTCACACCAGGCAGGAGAGAGCGTGTCCGGCAACATCTGACCACACACACACACACACACACACACACACACACACACACACACACACACACACACAACACGCACAAACGCACAATAAAGATGACTTAACAATTTCTTCCACTAAAGGAAAATGAAGCCAGACTGTCTCAGACATAGGAGCCATCTTGACATGAATGAAATGTGTGCAGAGGTGATCTACAGTATCAGGGAGACACACACACACACACAAACTCTCCCTCTTTCACACACACACACAGAGAGAGAGAAAGAGAGAGAGAGAGAGAGAGAGACTCTCTCTCTCTCTCACACACACACACACACACACAAACTCTCTCTCTCTCTCACACACACACACACACACACACACACCACCAAAGAGAATGAGTGTGAATATACTGTATGCATTTAAGGGGCATTCCACCAATTTCACGTCAAATCAAACCTTAAAGGTGCAGTGTGTAGGATTTTGGTCACTTTGGTCACTTTTAAAGTTTTTACAAAACAATGACTTACTGACCTTTTCAGACATTTATAATCACGTAAATGATTTATTTTTGTTCCCATTACACTTACGTGAGCCCATTAATCCATATTTACATGAGGAGGGGGTCTTCCTTTTGGGGGCGGCCATGTTTTTACAGTAGTAAAAGTGAAACATCCACTGAGTTTTAATGACAACTGAAGTCGACCATATGTTCTCCTGCATGTTCAGAAGGCTGAGGTGATGGAAACAACTTCACCTCTAGATGTCACCAAATCTTACACAGTGCACCTTTAAATACACATCAATACTCATAAGTAAGTAATTGGTTCTCCCACTCTCTTGTACCCACCCTGGTGACCTGACACTGCGTGGAGAAAATGACCTTGGCAAATGGATCTGATAGGCCGTTATCGTCAGCTGCTATCAGGCCACGCCCCTGGTACAGGTGACAGCGCAGCTGGAAGTACCTGCTGTCTGCAAAGAAGAACATCCAGCATCACCTGACTCCGTCCAGGAGGAGTCGAACAGAGAGGTCAGGTGACTCACCCTGGCAGGACAGACTGACAGGAAGTCTCCTCCGTCCTGAGGCGGCGAGCTTCTTCTGCTCCTCCTCCTCCTCCTCGTAGACGGGCAGGAACTCCTCAGGTAAACAGGTGGTGACCTCTTTGCTGTACTTGGCCGGACCGAGCCACAGGTAAACCTCCAGCTTTGCAAATATCTCACTCGCTGAACCTCCTGGAGACTGAAAGGGCGTTTGCTACAATCAGAGAAGGGCGGAGCCAAAAAAGCCAAGTCTAGCATTGTTGATTTTACATACCTTCATGTACAAGGAGGTGACTCGGCCACAGTCCCGGCCCCTCTGCTCCTCCACCAGTGAAAACAAGATGGAGTGGGCGGGGATCCTGACGTAAGCCAATCGCTTGCTCCCACTCAGTAACCATAGAAACACATCGGGGATGGTACTCTGAGGCTGGAATGAGAGCAGTTTGGAGGGGGGGGGGGGTTGTCAGACCTCGGACATGAAACACACTGCAACCTGTGATGTCACAAGGGCGACCTCATCGCTGACCTCTTTAGCCAGGAGGCGGAGTTTCTTCAGGAGTTTCCTGGTTTCCATTAAGCGCTGTTTGGCTGTGCGCCGGGTCACTCTGCGCCTGGCCCTCACGGCCTGTCGAGCTAGATGGACCTGGAGACGGTAAGAGCAGTTAGATAACCATTGGTAGGAGAAGACCATGTCCTGTGTGTAAGATTTACCAGGTTCTTCTTGATTAGCTCCTTCCTGCACAGGTCGAGGTTGTTGGGACGACACTGAGCCCTCCTCTCCGCAAAAACACTGAACTGTCTGCAGGCACAGAGGAGATGGACCATAACTCGGTTGTGGAATCAAAGCAAAACAAACTCTTCTCTTCAGAAGGAACTGACTTGCAGGAGGCCACCAGCTCCAGCAGCACGCCCACCAATCGCTCCTTGGCGTTGCTCCTCGGCCGCCGCAGGAGTCGCTCCACCTCGTCAAGACCGATCTCCTACAGAAAGAACAGCAATAAATACTCAAACACACTCCACCTTACAGTATCTGCAAGTCAGAGGCTCATACCAGTCGGTCGGCCATCTTGCTGAGCCAGTTTGCCTGACAGAGACGGAAGCTGTGGTCTTCAAACTGACTCCACACGAAGAGACAAGGCTTCAGTTTCATGGAGGGAGGCTGCAGGGGGATGCACTGGAAGGACCTGAGAGAGACAACCACATGTGAGGAGGTTAAGACAGGAGAAGGCACCGATGTGGGTGCAGCAGTTGTTTACCTGTCACACTCAGTAGCCTGGGGTCTCATGGGAGCCGACAACGATCTGTTCTCAGGTTCCAGATTCTGCACCTCCTCTCTGTCCAGCTCCTCTTCTGACTCGAGCAACCCTTGCGCCTCCTCGCTCAGATCCTCTCTGCTGCTCCTTAGCTCCTCCCTGCTCCTTCTCAGCTCCTCCCTGCTCTGGTTCTTCTTGGAACTTTTGACCCCCACTGCTTTCCCATTATTCCCTGTGAGAAACAGAAGAACTTGGTTCTATGTCTGAACCCTGTATGTACTCTGGATGTGGTCCAGGTGCATTTTACCTATGGAGAGTTCAAAGGTCAGTGGCCTGGTTCCTACAGAGGGGTCTATCATGGTGACTTCAAACAGAGAAGCAAACAGCAGGAACTCATGTTGTTCGCCGAGGAAACCCTGAGATGGAAAACAACATTAAAAAGGTTCAGAAACTATAATGGATGCTGGGGATTGAGGGCACTGACCTCAGGGAGAGGGTGGATCTCCTCCGTTTCCACAGTAACAGACTCTGGTACCTCAACTGTATCTGTTATATCATTATCAGCAACTACAGAAGGTACTGCAAATAAAGGGAGTACTCACATGATTATCATTATAGTACGAAGGATCGTTGTGAGAAAGGGGACGACCTTTTCAAGAATCGCTTCACCATCACTGACCTTCATTTTTCTGCTTCTTCTTGCTGGCCCTCTTCTTCCTCAGTCCCAGCTTCCCCAGAGTTCCCTTCACCTTCAGACAACAGATATCAAAAGACAAAATCAGGTGATCATATTGGACTCTGAGGTGTTGTCAGTGACTGAATGCTGTACCTTTCCAAGAGAGATCGGGCCTGTATCTCCAGCGACCGCAGCTGGTGATGAGTAAACCTCCACACTGAGGCCGATGAGGATTCGACCACGGTAGAAAATTCCCTCACCGAGACCCTGGTTCAAAGCCTGGTGACAAAAACAACATGTTTGTAATTGGGGTATTTGTTTGGATATTGATCTGGACTATCTCTGCAGGTGCAGTGATGTCCAGGAGTCTTGGATTCAGGGCAATAGAACAAGTCTTCTTGTTTACCCAACTGTGGCTTTACCTGGTGCACGTCTCCGAGGGTGGAGTTCTGTGGGGAACCGTACAGGTTGACCCAGCTGGGCCCGAAGGTGGGGTTAAAGCCTATGGATAAAACAGGCATGTGATCTCTTTTAAGTCAAGCAATGCAAGATAAGATATGATAAGACTAGGGATAAGGTAGGGCAAGGTAAGGTAGGGTAGGGTAATGTAAGGTAAGGTAGCGTAGGGTAGAGAAGAATAGGGTAGGGTAAGTTAAGGTAAGATAAGGTAAGGTAGGGTAGGGTAGGGTAGGGAAGGATAAGGTACGGTAGGGTAGGGTAGGGTAAGTTAAGGTAAGGTAAGGTAAGGTAAGGTAAGGTAGGGTAGGGTAGGGTAGGGAAGGATAGGGTACAGTAGGGTAGGGTAGGGTAAGTTAAGGTAAGGTAAGGTAAGGTGTTGACTGTGGGTCGGACCGTTCCTGGTGGGGTCTGAAATCTGCTGCAGGTCCAGGAAGTGCGTTGCCAGGGCAATATCTCCCATCTTTGCATCGTCAAGGACTTGGACCCTGATTCGTTGAGCTAGAGGAGGAAACTGCTCGATGAAATTGATCTCTTCGTTCCAAACTGGACAGCTGGTGGCACCAGCGACTGATGTCTCCCCCTATAGATCCATAAATAGGAGGATTGACCATCAAACACCAGCGAACATGGTCACCCTGAACGTAAGGACGAGCTCTCTCTGAACCAACAATGAAGGTACCTGTTGGCCTGCGAAGGTCACTTGCACATAGGGGTCAATGAAGACGGTCCGGTCCGTGACCTTTGACATCTTGGCCAGTAGACCTGAGTCCATGGTGGGCAGACCCTCGGCCTTGTAGATCCGAACACGGAAACGAGCCCAGGGACGTTCGGAGGCCATCCCGCGAGGAAGCAGCAAGTTCCTGTTCAACACTCAGACTCATGAACCCTTTAAT
The DNA here is from genome assembly GCA_016785325.1 of Chascanopsetta lugubris. Classification (NCBI taxonomy): domain Eukaryota; kingdom Metazoa; phylum Chordata; class Actinopteri; order Pleuronectiformes; family Bothidae; genus Chascanopsetta; species Chascanopsetta lugubris. The sequence goes on from JAFBJT010001015.1 coordinate 151,286, forward strand.
ATCACCCTCATTCCTAATATCACTCCTTTCAAATAAAATCCACCATTACTGACTTCTCGATGTCCTCGCTGGCTCCAGATGTGGAGGGCGGCAGCAGACTGGGCATGTTCAGGGCCTCCCCCTTCATCAGCACGCTGATGCTAGCTTTGACGTAGCCCTTGATCCCTGACCTGGTGTCTGCCGGATCGGTGAGAGGAGCCCACTTCTGGTAGAAGCGGTGGTCTAGAGAAGCAAAGAGCAGATTGAAAGTCGGAGTCCAAATATACAACTAAACAAGAGATGGTAGCCTGCAGCTAGCAATTTAGCAAACTGTGCATAATGTAAAGAGAGACGTCCTATTGTCTCCTCCACTTGGCTTGCAGCGATAGTCAGTGCACAATAATAAGTTGTCAGAGTGATGGCTTGCCATCTTGTGGACACTTAAAAACTCAATGTACATGTATGTACCTGGCTGGCTGTAAACAGTGGAGATGTCAATCTTAAACGTTCCAATGTGGGTCATCAAGAAGGCCAGGGTGCGTCTGTGGAACACCTGAGAGGAGGTGACATCACAGTCAGAGGTCTGTCAGCGTGGTAACAGCAGAGGAGACAAAAACAACTGACCTTTATCTCAATGACTTTGTCAAAGAGGATCTGAGGAGCCTCCTGAAACTCAAACTGGAAGTTCTGGAAGTGGAGGAGGGGGTGTTTTCTTACATTATGAACAAGTATTTGTTTGTACTGTGATACTTTATATTTGACTGTACTCTCCACTGGGCAGTACCTCGTTGTAGAAGGGGCAGTTGGTTGATTTCTGTGTCACTGTGTGTCTCTTCTGATCTCCCACTCTGATGAAAACTGCAGGACTGATGTTCACACCAACCAAGTTCTGAGCCTCCAGGATGTTGACATTCACCTGTAATCACCAAAACACACACACACACACACACACACACACACACACCGTTTGGTGCAGCTATATTTATGAGGACATTACATTGACTTCCATTCATTTGAATCAACCAATTCTAACCTCCACCATCCACATCTTGGCCCAAACCAGGACGTCAGAATTGCCACACAAGGACAAGACCTTTGTCCCCATGAGGTTCTCTGGTCCTGAAAAGGTGGATCACTTCCAGCCTCTGGGGCAAAATCTGACTCTCTGGTCACTAGGGGGCACCAGGACCAGGTTGTGGGCAAACGGACTGTACAGACCTCTTGTGTGTATTTGCTTTGCTTTGTATGCGCGTGTTGTTTACACATGTAACAGTTATTCAGGAGTTGACTCTGGAGTCATGTTTCAGGCGAAAGACAGCGATGGATATAAAAGTCACTCACGGCAGCAAAGTTGAACTAGTTCACTTTGGTGTTTTACTGTTTTCTTTATTACACGACGCAATTCTGATAAATACTCAACGTATGTGACAGGGATTCATTGTTTCAGTAGATTCGGTTTTTGTTTATAAAGTCTGATCTCAAACTAGCTATGATATGTAAACAGAAGTCGGATGGATGTAAGGATGAATCAATGAATGGTTGGATGGACAAAGGGATTGGAAGGATGGATGGATGGATGGTTGGATGGGTGGAGGAAAGGATGGCTGAGCCAATTGATGGATGAGTCAATGGATGCATGAATGAATGGTTAGATGGATGGATGAATGAGTGGCTGGATGGATGGAAGAAAGGATGGATGGGCCAATTGATGGATGAGTCAATGGATGGATAGATGAGTGGATGGATGGATGTGTGAATGAATGGCTGGATGAATGGAAGAAAGGATGGATGGGCCAATGGATGGATGAGTCAGTGGATGGATGGATGACAGGATGGATAGCTATATGGAAGGGATGGATGGATGGTTGGACTCACCTGGAAGCTCTGCACTCTGGGTGTCCCCGCAACGCTTCTGGACAGAGGCCTGCACCGACTGCGCACACACACACACACACACACACACACACACACACACACACACACACACACACAGAGTTGGTCAGACGTTATGAACACACAGGTGACCAGTGACCCTGAGGAGCAGCAGACCTCAGCAGGGGCGTGATGGTGATGTTGGCCGCCTCCAGGTCCATCAGGTCGTCGTCAAAGTCGTTGTCATCGTCTTCGTCTTCCTCCCCCGACGTGACCAAGCTCCGCCCCAGACGACGGGCCTCCCTCTCCAGCTGATCCGGGCGAGCGATGGTCCTCGGACTACTGGGCGGCGACAGAGAGACGTGGACATGGCCACGGACATTAGCTCTGCTGGAGAGAGGGGCTTGACCGCTATGCAGCTCCACCTGCTGGTCAACACCGGTCAACACCGGTCAACACCGGTCTCTCACCTGCCCGGGTCGTCAAATCCTTCATTCTTGATGACCAGAGACGATCTGAGGAGGAGAGAAGAAGAGTCAACCAAACAACAAGATCATCTCGTCACAGTGTTTAATGTTTGAAGTCAAACGAGAGTTTGATCTCACTCGTCTTTGTTTTCAACATCGAGGAAGTCATCCCCGAACCAGCCGCCTGCGGATCCTTCCAACGGATTATAAGTGACTTCCAGCTCTACATAGATCTACAGAGGGAGAGAGAGTTTTTTCCTTCTGTGTCAGAATATGAGATTTTTTTTTTTAAATTAATTTACTGTTATAAATCAGATTGTTTAACAAATATCGTAAAGGATGTGAGAACGTGTCATTACATCTGTCAGACTGTAGTTGGCGTCAGTGAGCGGTTCCCGTAGCAACAGCCTCCCGGAGGTGACGACATGCTGGAGACTGATGACCAGTTTCCCGATCAGTCTATGACAACAAATAAATACATATGCACATTGAAATATGTCGTGTGTGTGTGTGTGTGTGTGTGTGTGTGTGTGTGTGTGTGTGTGTTACCTGTTGGAGAAGACTTTACTGGAGTTGTAAACACTGATGGACAAGACTTCCTCTTTGACCATTTTGCCATAGTGAGGCCAACGGAAATACTGCAAACACACACACACACACACACACACACACACACACACACACACACACACACCTGAAGTACAAACACAGCCTGACTCAGAAGCGTCTTGGTCACTCAACTCACATTCTCAGAACTCGTCACACGGTCGCTCCCTTATCTCACCTTTCATAAGAGTCCATGTAAAGTCAGTGTACTTCACCTTCTGACCACCAGGTGGAGTTAGAGGGAAAACCATGAGCTCAACTCACATCAGGGTCATTAGAACCCGTCTCCTCCTGTGGTTTAGTAGTTTCTGTATAAATACACATGTTTGTATCCGTGCAGAATAGAATGACCGCAACTGTAGGCGTGTGTGTGTTTTGAAGGAGTGGTATTTCACGCGTGTGTGTGTGTGTGTGTGTGTGTGTGTGTGTGTGTGTGTGTGTGTACTGTAGGAGTGGTACAGTGTTTTATCAGCCCCATTAAAATACCTTCAATCTGGAGCAGACAAAAAGCTACTTGCCATCTCCCTCATATACACACATACGCACACATACACACAAACACACACACACACACACACACACACACACACACACACTGAGGGTCACATGACTTGAAATCTCAGCGACTTGCCCTATATGAATCTATCTGAAGTTCTACCATGTTTAGAAGTTTGGGAATTTTTGCCTTTTTTTCCAACTGCAGTGTATCACAGCAGCACCTAGTGGACATCGGAGGAATGGCAGTTATATGGGATAAAAAAAAAGATCAAATAAAACCAACATATCTTCAGTCGTTTTTACATTATTCAGAATGTTGTATCATGTGGAGCCAGAATCAGAACATTATCAAACACGTAGCTGTGTTTTTAAAGTGAAACCTCGAAATGTGCTGAGTCATGTGACCCGACCCGTCAACCCACCTCATCAAAGACGGCCAAGCTCTCACTCTGCAGGACTCTGGTTTTCTGGACGAAACCTGGAGGACGGAGGGACAGTTAAAGGTCCAGTCTGTAAAATGTACATGTAATCATTTACATTTCTATCGTCAGAGATGAAACATGAAATAAAAGCTGTGTGTGTGTGTGTGTGTGTGTGTGTGTGACTGACCTCTGAAACACAGCTCACATCTTCTGTCTGAGCGTCCCGGCAGGTTGGAGATCCTCCTCAGATTCACACAGATGGACATGATGATGATGAAGATGATGATGAAGATGGTGCTTTGATCCGTTCACCTGCCTTTGATCAGGTCATTGCTCTGTCAAGACGAGTCTCCTTCGTCTCATCTCCTCAGCAGCTGGAAACTAACTGGCGTGTGTGTGTATGTGAGCATGTGTGTGAGTGTGTGTGTGTGTGTGTGTGTGTGTGTGTGTGTGTTGATGTGTGTGTGGGTGGAAATATTTAATATAATGTAGATGTGTCATCACAAACAGCTAAAATGTATTTATTTACTTGAGAACAAATGCTTGTGATTATTATATACTATATAAAAATTTTCATTCCTATAAGCCTGAATATTTGTTTAGGTCGACTCTTAACTTTCTTGTTTATTTTTCAATTACTTTAAATTAGGCAGCTCCACACACACACACACACACACACACACACACTGAAGACACCTCAGGATCTTCTCCACACTCATATCACACCTGAGATCTGTCATGTTTTACTGTAAACAAACAAGGACGGTGTGACCACTGCGCCCTCCTCGTCATTCATTTGTCAATATTAAAGTCAAACAATCAAAAGGGAGATGTTTAGTTGACTCTGATGACATCATGTCGGTGTTAAAACAAACAAACAAAAAACATTTCTATTCCAAAGTTGTTTTATTGGTGTGTTCCCAGTCGGAGGTCTTACAGGCACTGGTCTTACTAGAATTACACTGGTCGGTAAATAGGGCGCCATGGCAGCGTGGGGCAAAGCATCATGGGAGATTAGGTTCTTCAGTTCCTCATCAAATAGAATTTAATTTGTTTTATTCTCATCTGATAAACTCTGGAACAGATTTGGGAAGGAGTGAGAAGAATGACATCACAGCATCGTGTTGCTATGGTTACACAGATAATACAGCATGATTGGTTTACAGCATGATTGGCAGAAAAAGAAAACTTACATTTGTAGGAAAATTGGCCATTAAAAGTAAAAGATGTTCATTATGGCAGCCCGAGAAGGTCAAACTTCCAGGAGTCTTATTGTTTGGCATCAAAACACAGAAATAAAAAACAAAAACTCTTATTCTTAAAATCCCTTCTTCGATCTTGTCATCACCTCATTTGATTGTTTACATTATTAATTAAAGTGACTTTATTTTGGAGGTTAATGTGTTTTCGAGATGCAATCTTTTATTTTGTTGATTTGTCATAGTGATTGGATCACGTCCTGCAAAATAGTGAGACATGGTTATGCATCATGAGATGAATTAGTAAAAAAAAACAAACATTCAAATATCTAATGTTAATGATGGTCCCAAAGAAAAACTTGTCCTTGTTTTCTAGAATGTGTGTAAAACATTGACTTCTTCAATGTTCCTCACATCCGGTTCGTTAGTGGTCATTTTAAAGGTACAGTGCACTATTGTCCAATTCAAAACAAAGCTCCTATAACCTTTAACACCCAGAGTCAATTCTAATGCTGTGTATTATTCTCACACGTGCTTGTAAACACATTATTGGTCAATGCTGGAACAGTTTATATAGATACCGTCGGGCAGAAGCAGCAGCAGTGAAGTCTATAATATATAATATACTATATTAAGGCTTTAGAGGTCAATGATAAAGCTTTAGTTAGATATATAATAAGGCTAAAGTCAGACTATAAGGCAGCAGTGGTGAAGCTGTTATGGTGTCAATCATTCATTTGACTGGTTTCCAGCATTTCATTCAAGTGCAAATGACTGATTCCTGATGAACGCAGCGAATGAGAGCCACAGACTTTGAAGTGCATTGTGTCGCCATGGTAACGAAAACAATCTTGGGAGTGACTGTGATAACAGAAACAGTTTCCTCCAGAAAGGTGGAGCCAATTCTAACCGCTCTCGGAGCCTTTCGGAGGTTACTATGGCAACGATCATTCAAAATGGCGACAGTAGAAAACTCATGCTGTGTGCAGCTCTGTGATTTGCATAGATGGCGCGGAAGCAGCATTGGGAATAAATCTATAATCTGTAGTAACGTTATCATCTTCATCAGCGATGGGGTTAGGACTGGCGACGGACGTTCTAATTGGCTGACAGCTCAATGCCCTGTTGTGATTGGCTGAAACTCCCCCCAAATATTGTCAGTTTGATCCCTGTGAGCGTGCGTGTGTGTGTGTGTGTGTGTGTGTGTGTGTGTGTGGGCAGAATGTTGGTGGTTGGTGGTCGGAGCCTGGAATGGAATCAAAGCGGGGCGTTCGGGTGTGTATAAGGTCATGTGAGGGGGCGGAGTTAAAGGTGGAGATCCCGACTGAGCGTGTTTTAAGGTTTGTCGGCAGCTTTAGGTTTGGGGGGATCGAAGCCTCGCATCTTGAAGTAGGAGACGAGCTGGTTGGGAACCTCGGCGAGGACCGACTGAGCCAGAGATGCCAAGGGAGCCTGGAGGGGGGAGGGAGAGAGACAGAGGGGGGGCGGGGCCATGTGATGTTAGTACGGGACCAATAAGGAGTAGAATTTGACGAGATGGATTTCAGCAGAATCTCAGACGGGAGCTTTGAATCAAAGCGGCAGCATCACTTACGTCTTTGAATTGTCTGAACGGGACAAACTGGACGATGTCTCTCGCCACCTTCTCCCCCACGGTGGACTTCAGCACGCCGTCGTCCCCATCCAGGAGCTCCATGGCCTTAAAGTCTGCTGGCCCCACCCCCACGATGATGATTGACAGCGGCAGCCGCGACGCCCGTACGATGGCGTCCCGGGTCTGGTCGAAGTCGGTGATCTCGCCGTCGGTGAGGATGAGTAGGACAAAGTATTGCTGTCAAAGAGGCAAATGTTTAGGGCAAAGTGTGTGTGTGTGTGTGTGTGTGTGTGTGTGTGTGTGTCCTTACAGTCGCTGCGTCAGCCTGCGCAGCGCTGGTGGCGATGGAGGCGACGTGGTTGATGATGGGGGAGAAGTTTGTGGGTCCAGACAGTCTCAGCTGCGGAAGAACCATCCTGTAGGCTTCAACTATCCCCTGGATTCCTGAGAGCAGAGCACAGGCTGTTAGAAGAGGTGCTGGCGCCACCTGCTGGTCACAGAGTGAACTACCAATGGAGGTCTACGTAGCTTCGGCGCTACTTTTCTCCTCACCTTGGCAGTATGGGTTAGTGGGGTTGAAGTTGAGGGCAAACTCATGATGTGCAGCCTGCAAGAGAATACAAAATATGCTCATTTGTATCAAAGGAATCACATTTTGTTTTTGTTTTTTAATGATCACGCATGTCCCATGTTGTGATTGGTAACTGACCTGGTAGTCTGGAGGAAGTTTGGCACCAAATCCAAACGCAGGGAAGAGTTTATCACTGAAACAGGATGCGAGATAATCACCATTATTGCCACCAAAATAAAAGCACTCGACCTTTTCAGAGTAAAAGGTTCACAGTTCTGAAGGTCTAACAGGATATCATAGGTGTAGTTAAAGTGGGTACTGACGTGTCATAATCCTGGACCACCTGACCCACAGACCACAGAGCCGACAGGTACTGGTTCTGCCCCTCTGGACTCATGAAGTGGAGAGAGTTGGGCGAGCGAGGGTCACCATTGGAGCCGGTGAAGTCAATTCCCACCTGTAAAGTACAGATTGTTAAATATTAAATATAAAAAACACCAGGATGTGTGTGTGTGAGTGTGTGTGTGTGTGTGTGTGTGTGTGTGTGTGAGAGAGAGAGGACGTACAGTAAAATTGATCTGGCAGCCTCCCATCACATAGTCCAGGAAGCTGTACTGAGTGACCAGCTGAAAAAAACAAAACAAAAACAAAGAGAAAAGGTTTATTGTTGTTTACAAAGCATCAACTCCTAGCAGTGCATTCTGGGAAATGTAGTCTCTACCTTGCAGCTCTTCACTGACACCACTCCAGAGTTCTTGTAGCTCTTCTTCTTCTTCTGTTTCTCTGGGTGGACGCAGTCGAAGCTCACCTGAAGAGTTAATCACATGGTTTGATGATGATGATGTCATCAGCTGACTGGAGATGTTCTATTTTTAGAATCTCACCTGTGCCCCATGAGCAGTTTTCTGCAGCTCTGACACTTTGGTGGTGAACGAACCAATCAGATCGTGAGATCCATCGCTGTCGTGATCAGAGCAATCCACCTGCAGGAGGAGAGGACATTGAAGATTTGTTGTCGCGGCAGGAGGCGGAGCTTTATTTGGTTATTCTACATCGAGGGATCTGAATGGTGGAACCTTCAGGGGTCTTTCCAAGTCACTGCTGCAGAACGTTTGCAGAGGAACAGTGAAGGTCTTCCAGGTGGGATTCAGGTTGTTCTTCACCACCTACAAACACACGTGTACACAAGTCATGATTTACAGTATTCAAATCATTAAAGTGTGAGTGTGTGTGTGTGTGTTCACCTCTGTTCTGTGGACCAGCTGCCACTTTCCATCATCTCTTTGTTTAAAAATCTCCAGGAACGGATCCGACTTCCCAAACGTATCCTGGACGGATGAAAGACAAGACAGGTGAGGCGATGTTGTTCTGGGTGGATTCATGAAAAGCTGCTTTCACACAGGTCTGAAGATGTGAGAGTGGTGAGGAAGAAAAAGAGGAGGCGTTACCTTCTTGTCCAGGTTTTTGGCCTCAAGCTCCAACACGATGGCTCTGTTGTCTCTGATCTCCTCTGCTGTGACCTACACACAAACAAACACAACAACCAAAATACTGTTGTGATCATCACAGGTTCTACGATGATGTCATTTATAATTGTTAAAAGTAACAATTCTAATCTCCATTCAAGGTCTTCTACACACATACAGTGATGGTCCCTTTCCCTGCAGGTTTGCCTTTCTTCAGCTGCAGAGGTCTGGTCACAGATTTACTGGAGACAATCTGAAAAGAGACAAGAGGAGACTTTTCAACCAGCTGTCACCATGACAACGATTTCACTCGCAATTTAATAAGTCCTATACTAACAGGAGCACTGTATGTCCAGCAGAGGGCACTGTGGACTAAATAACTGGACAGAACCAGAGAGATACAATCATTTAGCATTAGCATCATTAGCGTCCTCTCTCATCTGTATGTCACAATGTTATCTCACCTGACTCTTCTTCGTTTTATTGTTGTTTCTAATTATTTTTCTTCACTTTATTTACAGTCACGCTCCGGCTCCGTACCTGTCCCAGAGTTAGCTCCACCCCTCCCAGGTAGTCGTCGTCGCTGAGGTCAACCGAGGAGTTGTCGATGTCGTAGACTCCGAGCTTCAGATTCTGGACCGTCTCAAAGTGATAATCCAGCTGGAGACGCTGACTGAAGGACGGACTGGACGTGTTCTTCAGCCGCTCAGTTCGACCCAACTGGAGCAGACAGAATCACGGGGGGGGGGTTAAAAAGATCTCTCGTCAACTCAAACACCTGCAGCGCTCTGTTACTACCTGAGTCCACTTGTCTCCTCCCGTGCCCTGCAGCAGCACACACAGAGGGTCCGACTTGGATCCCACATCTTTATCCAGCAGGTTGGAGCACGAGACGCTCAGCTCCACCTTGGAGACGCAGTCTTTCGCCATCTGGTGGGGGAACAGAGAAAGACGTCATTAACGAGTCACTGAGAAACACATCGGTTCACTCGCGGGGACGACGGTGTTTCGAGGGACAAGTGACCCATGAGACCACAAACCTCATCCAATGTTTATCAGTTCCAAGAGTTGATTATCACCACTACTAATACCACTAACGATCCCTTTTTGTTAACTAATCAACTGATAAGTCATCTGATAAGTTAATAGACCGACTGACAACATTAACATCGAAGTACTGATACACATGGTTGACAGGATCCCTCTGCAGAGTTTGACCTGAGCTATGACGTCATGGCTCCTTGACCCATCACAGCAATAAAGCCATAAAGAGGCGGCAGAGAGGCACGAGGAGGAGCTCCCCTCACATTCCACCTCAACTGTCAAGTCTTTATCATATTCGTTTACATTTTGTTGCGTCTGTTGAGATTAAAGCGTCAGAGTACTATCGTTCATCTTCAAATTCAAATAAAAAACAAATCCTTCAACTGAATGTTAAGAGGAATGAGAGCTTCATGTTTACATCAGGAGCAGGTCCCCTCTCAATGGGGGCGGCCATGTTTTTTTTTTATTGTTTTTTTTAACTGTCACTGAAATTCACTAAGCCGCGCCCAACTTCCACAGAACTATGAACCATAACCACATTTGCAGCATAGTTTCTCACCGGAAGTGAGACTTCCAGCTTGAAGTTTTTAATACAGTTAGTTAACTGAACACACGAGAAACAAACATGGCGTCAGGGCAAGTTTGATCGTGTTATCGAGAGAATTAGCTTTAAGTAACACCAGCAGAAGATTGAATGGAGGGAGAAACTGTAAAAACCAGTTTAGACACCACAGCTTCACCTATACAACACTGCTCTCTGTCTCTCTCTCAAACACACACACACACACACACACACACACACACACACACATATATATATATACACAAACCCGCTGAGTCAACACTAGCTGTATAAATCATCTTATCGGGGCACGTTGAGTTCTATCGCATCCAAACCGCAAGAACAAACACCAAGGCGGGGTACTACTATTACTCACTGAGCTCGGGACAGGAAACGACTCCTCCTCAGTCCGTGTAGACAAACCTCAAGGTTACAAACAGCCTTCGCAACTCTCAGCGGGGCTGAATATAAAGAATAAAAGCGGCTACAGTGATTAAATCTATCGTATCCGGCGGAAAACTGATGATAGTTTCCTCACAGCAGCTTCGAGCTGGAGGGAGCGGCAGCTACACTCTGATTGGTCGTGCGGTTACAGCATCGTGCTCTGATTGGGCCATACCCGTGTCAATCACGCCCTCTGCGCTCGGGGCTACCGGATGGGGTTTCTATTTTTTCCGGTCAGATCCCTTCAAAATTAAAGCAATACAATGTTGGGCCGGAGCAGCTCCGTCAAAGAAAAACAGGACAAACAGCACACACAGAATCCCCCGCAGAGATCGATACATGTCAATATCAAAAATAGTTTGCAGCAGAACCACAGCAGACAGGAAAATCTGTTGTCAGCCAAAACAAAGAAATTAACTGCAGATCAATTCCGACACACACAAACACTCAGAGCTCTTGACAACGCTGGAATCATCCCTAGAATGGATCAATAACGACCACAAATCAAACACAGCTTCCTCCAATAATGTATCTCAATAAACAAAGATGTCAGTTTTCATGGAATAGCATAAGTCAGCAACTATTTTGGTATTCGATTGTGTTTACAGGCACAGAATTCCTCATACACTTAATGATGTACATTTGAATTAAAATGCTTCATCAATAACAGGCTATTTATAATAATAATAATAATAATAATAATAATAATAATAATATAAATTCTGCAGCCTTCTGACTTGGTCAGGATGCTCCTTGTTGATTGAGGTAAAATTGGTAAATTCTAAAAAATAAAATTTTATAAATTGCCATTAAGGTGATTACATACTTTTAAAATCACCAGTATACATATAATATATTTCATTTAAGCCAAAATAAATGGAGATAACTTGCTGTGTACACTGCACTCTCAATACTTCACTGTCCTGAGCGTCTACAAGTTCATATATCCAGGCCAGTGAAAGGATGATCTCCTTTTCCTCGTGTCTGTCACTCACCTGTAAAATCCTGTTTTCTGTCTATTGATCAGGGGGAGTGACCTCAGCTCCATTTCAGTAACTCATCAAACACAGTGTCTCCTTTACACATTCAGTCTTCAGACTCATATCCAGTAATCATCATTGACTGGCCACTGTTTCACTGCACTTTATTTAGACACACACACACACACACACACACACACACACACACACACACACACACACACACACACACACACACACACACACTTCAACAGTGCATGCACAACCAGTAAAGCATTGCTATCAATGTATGTAATATGGATGTAACCCATCTGCTGAGCATGCACTTTCCTCTTCAGACAGAACAGCTGCCACTGATGCTTTCTGCAGGCGAGGCTCAGAATCACTCAGTCAATAAAAATGGCCGCGTACGAGTTAGAGGCTTTATTTTCACAGCAAAGGTGCTAAAAGCAAAAGGAGCGGTTAGCATCCATCAGCCACAATCCAATGTGAAGAAAATATAAACATCGAGGTGAGCTGAGATATTGACGGCAGCAGTTACATAATGTAATCCACTCGGAGGCTGCAATCCAATTATCTCTTGTAAATGTCAAAGTAAAGGTTATCTAAGTTCCAAATGAACAACCAAAGATTGCATTTGAAAATAAAACGATCAATAACTCAAAAAGGACGACATCAAACAACTAGGTATTGTCCACATGGAAACACTGAAAACTGGATTTAGCTGAATCTGCAATTTATAAATTTTTTAAACAACCCTGTTTCACAGCTTGTATGAAACACTTCAACGTACGGTCTTCAAAATAAAAGCCTTCTCTTTTTTTTAATTCAGTCAACAAGTGCAAATGCTTTTGATTGATGTTGTGAGCAGGAAGTGATGGTAAAGTTGCATCACCACCTACTGACCTGGCATATGTACCTCAGCCTTTTCACTCCGGTAAATTTGGAAAAACAAAAGAAATCTTAAAAAAAATGTCTTCCTGGTGTTTCACATGTGGAAATAACCCTAGTTTCCATGGTCAGACAGTAAAGAGCAGACAATCAGAGAGCTGGTGGAGGGTGCGCATTAGTGCATCAGGAATGTCCTTTTATTAACCAAAGCAAAGACGACTCCACATCATGGTTGGTTGTAGGATCATACACATTTGTTCACTCTGACAATAAGGAACAAAAATGAGCTTTAAGCCAGAAACATCCAAAACAGTATCAAACATACATACAACAAAAAGCTACCAAACTAAAAAAAGAATACTAAAACTCAAGTGAACACTCCTAAGTCCTACTGAGCATGTGCGGTGGGAAAGGTGGGGAGGGGCTTGAAAGTGTCATTGATAAAACAGCAGAGAAGGATTCAGCAGACGCTGCTCGTTATGTACAACAGAGAACATGATTAAGCAATCTGTCCATCCCACAACACTGCAAAACAGAGATGCATAGTGGCAACATGGTGTCAGCCTTTCAGAACAGATTGCCATCAGTATCATTTTAGTAAAGCAACCGGGCATGTCAACATTTCACCATAGCGACAGAGCATTGACATTTGGTGACAACAACGTAGCTTTACATTGTGGTCTCAATGAAGCAACAGGGACTGCGAGGACGTTACCATAGCAACAGAGCAACAAGACATAATCTAACGTATGTTTTATTATAACAACTCGTTTTACCATGGCAACAGCGCATGTAAAGATTTTATCATAGCAACAGAGCATGTAAAGAATTTTCCATAGCAACAGAGCATGTAAAGACTTTTCCATAGCAACAGAGCATGTAAAGATTTGTCCATAGCAACAGAGCATTGACATTTTATCATGATATTCAACCATTTATTTTTATCAGCGCTCACCATTGCAACAGAGCCTGTGAGAGTTTAAACCACCGCAGCTGAGCATACTTTACAGCACGGAGCAGGAATTGCTCATTAAAGCGGCATGTTACCATAGCAACACAACAGCTGTAGAGCATGTTCGGGCCTGGCGATTGGACAAAGCTGTCACGGAAACATGATGAGAAGTCAAAAATCAACAGCACATCATCATCATTTAAGTCTGGATCAGCATCTTACAACAAGACAGACCTGTTAGTTTCTACACAAAGGGGCGGGGCTTCACTTTGACCAACAACAAGAAAGCAGGGCAAGTTCTGAACAGAGAGAGAGAGTTGAGTTTTATGTACAGAGTCAGGTGTGGTTTGTTGACACTCGGATTGTTCATCCAGGTGGGTGCATCAACGTCTATCTACAGGTAAGTCTGTTCTGTGCGGGGGGCTTCAGCCCAGGCTTATCTTAACTTTACGAGCCCCGATAGGTCGGTCATTTAAGTCCATGACAGCAGCAGCAGCTTCCTCGTGGTTCTGAAAGGCCACCATGGCCTCGCCAGTTGGCAGGCCTTTCTCACTGAACTGCAGGCAGACGGAGCCTGGCAGCACCTGGTAGCCGTAGAAGAAGTCCATGATCTCGTCCACGGTTACAGTGAACGGCATGTTCTGAAGTTTTACAATTGTTGGGCCAGCAGCATTACGTTGACCGTTGGGGTTGTTGGGACCAGCAGTGGCTGGCTGGTTACGGAGACCATCGGATCCTGGAGTGAAGACCTGCTGTGCACCGGTGGCTCCGCTCCCCGGACGCCCTTGGTTGCTGTTAGCCCCTCCCCCTCGGTTCTGTCCTCCTCCACTTGCTTTTCTGTTGGCACTTTCAAAGGGCACCAGGCCCCTCAGCCCATCCTGACCGAATGGAGCCGGTCCTGCAGCTCCTGGGCGGAAACCGGGTGGCTCCAGGATTGGCGCTCCAGGAAGACCGGCAATTAGTGGAGGAGCCACGCCCATATTTACATCTCCCAGCCCTGCAGCCAGTGGTGGAAGAGGGGGTGGGCCAGCCAGACCATTTCCTGGGGCTGTGAATGGAGTCACAAAGGGGGCATTGCTGAGGTTGCCCATGGTGTTTCTGAGAAAGTTAAACTCCTCCCCACTAATCCCTGCAAATGGGTTGATATGGGGCTGCTGGGGACTGGGCTGTGGTTGCTGGTGCTGATTCTGATTTTGGTTGGACTGGTTCTGGTTACGTTGTCCTCTCTTGTTCTGAGGAGGAGGATTCCTCTCTATCTCCTTCATCTGATCAAAGGTCACCAGGTGGATGAAGGCATCACGACCATTCAGTTTTTGGCGGTGAAGTCTTTCGGCTTTGCGGGCGTCTTCCTCAGTTCGCAGTTGAAAAATGGCTTGACCTAAACCGTTGCCATGGCTATCAGTCAGAACCTTCAGGGTGTCCTCGTAAAGCCCCACCCCTTCGAGGAAGGCGCGGACATCCTTCTTCGAAATGTTGTAGGGAATGTTGGTGATGTGGGCGCAGTTCCTGGGAGCTTTCAAGCCATCTTGATTCTTGCCATCGCCCTGAGATGCCTCACGCTTGCGGATGGAGTCAATCTTCTCGAGCATTCCCTTGCGGCTGATTGGTTGAACTTGGATGAAGCGGGTGCCCATGTACTGCATGTGAGCACCAAGAGCAGTCTTGTGGTCCTGCTCCGTTTTGAACTCGAGGAAGCCCTCCCCTGTGGCTCGCCCATTGGGTCCATATGCGATATAGATACTGTCGTCCACAGTGGCCAGATTCTTAAAGAACTCCTTGATCTGTTTCTTGTCGGCCTCGTAGGGAAGGCCCTTCAGGTAGACACAGAAGTCCTGTCGATGGGGGGATCGTGACCTTCCTCGCTGATCCCTGCCCCCTGACCCAACATTACCACGTCGGTGCTGTTGGTCTTGTGACTCATTGCTGTGATCTGATTTGCTGCTATTGTGATGGCCCGTCATACCGTCACTGATGCTGGCCCACTGTCGCTCAGAGGATGGGGTGATCTCAATGAACCTTTGGCCCATCATGCCACCTCCGCGTTTCACAGCTTCAAAGCTTTCCTGGGGCGAGAAGAATTTGACCATAGCCCTGCCACTTGGACGGCCTTGTCCATCTCTCACCAGACGAACCCCATCCACCCCCAAACCCCGGAAGAATTCCCTGACCTCCATCTCGGAGCAGGAGAACGGGAGATTCTGCAGGAGGACAAACAACTCATCTGGACTAGCTACTCCTGCTCCGGAGGCTGCAGCAGCTGCAGCCTTCATGTGGGCCTGCAGGCCAAGAGAGGCCAAGGGGGATAGATGGTTAAACAGCATGGGATTGGGGGTTCCGAGTGGAAGACCTGGGCCAAGTCCTGCTGGGGGAGGAAGGGAGGGGTTAAAGGGAGGCATGGAAGACATGTGGGGGAGATGGGACATAGGAGGCACTGGAGGTCCCTGGGAGAGTGGCGAGACGGTAGGGACGGGGGGAAGGGAGGATACTGGAGGTGGAACTGGGATGGTAGGTAGTGTGGGCATGGGGGGCATCGAAGGCATGCTTGGAAGTGGAGGAATGGGTGGGGGGCCTGCATTCAGTGATGCCAGGGCTGTGGTGATTGTAGGTGTGGAGCTGTAGCTGTTGGGGAAACAGGGCACGACGCTGGCCAAGCTGGCTGCTGCTTTGTTGTTTGGCGTTTCCTGTGACGAGCTTGCTGCTGTTACCACAGCTGAGGTGTGACTGAAACCCTGGTTTCCATGTGTACCACTTCTTCCCCCTGCTCCTGACTGCACTGTGGGAATAGGAGCGGCACCCCCTTGCCGATTGACATTTCCTGCTGACGGCGTTGCCGTTTCAACTGCACCTGCTCCAGCTTCAAACCTGCGTCGACTGAGTTCAATCATATTCTGCATTTCTGTCTTGCTGCTAAGCAACAGTGACACTTTGGAGCCCTTAATGGACCCGCCTGTTCGCATCATCCCCAGCCGGGCATCCTCATCGGTGGCAAAGACGATGAAGGCCTCGCCGTGCTCACCCCCAACAATGTGCACTCCCCCGTCAGGAATGGTGAGGCCAGAGAAGAAGTGTCGGATGTCCATGGTGCCAGCCACTATGGGCAGACCCTGCAGCCTGATGACTACCGCCATACTGACTGCTAAACAACAGCCCTACAACCTGGGGAGAAAGCAACACCATTGTCAGATCAAAAGCAGAAAGATGAAGACCAGTGATTTCCACATGTTTTTCGGTGGTGGTGGGGGGGGGGGCTTGTGCGTGATTCAATTTGAGATCTCAAGAATATCCAAATATCCAGAATAAACAATTCTATGTTTTGAAGCCGTTTTTGGATCCTTACATATGGAAACCACGGGTGTTTGGTAAGAGTTCTAGGGCAGAAATCTTTGCAGAAAACAGTCAAAACAACCCTCAGTAGATACAGTGTCCTGCCAATGTAGCATTACATATTTGATTAACTTGTCCTTAGAAGCCAACAGAAACCATTTTAATGCTTAAAATAGCATCACAGTTCATAGAATGTTTAAATAGGTGAAAAAGACAAAACAGCACTGACAAGAGTAAATGCATCAAAAGGGAATAAAACACTTTTATAATCAAGACAGACCAAATGTTGCACAATTGCTTCAACTGTCTGATGTTCAGCTTCATCAATTTCCTTTTTCTAAAGCTAGAATGAACCAGGGTCAAGACACCTTTTGACTCCAGGCATTGAATTTTGATTCATTCAATAATACCCCTTTTCCACCAAACTGGTTCCAGTGCTCGTTCGGAGGGTTCATGTGATGTGGTTTGTTGGTTCTGCTCCCAAACCTCTGAAGACCCCATTTGTGTTTCCACCGGCAAGAGCCCAAGTCAGAGCCACGTCATTACGTCAAATAATAAGGGTTTTTTTTTTGATCGGCCCCTCCCACTGTGCTCTAGTCCTTTTCACTGTTTCCCGTAATACTTAATTATTATTAGTCATTTGTATTAGTCTGTTTATAAGCTGTTCAGCTGTGTCAACATCTTCAGCGGGAGACACTGCCCCGTTACTACCGCTGCTTCCGTGACAAGCACCGCCCCCGTTCAGACCGTTTCTGCGCTCATACACAGGATACAACCCACTGCCAGTCTAGTTCCATCCTCCGTTCCCTTAATACTTTATCAATCGTATTAGTTTGTTTATAAACTGATCGAGTGTCCGGACGCATCCAGCGGGAGACTGCTGCAGCTTGCGGCGAACAGACTGCTCGGACCCGCGGACTCAAACCCGGATACAGACATCTCCCGCTGGATATGCTGGAACACCGGCTCTGTTCAAGAAGCTCCCGTGAATTTATTTAGGACTGTGGAGGATGATCATAGTGTCATGAAGCACATGGGTTTCCTCCTCAGTCCGCTGCTCTTCCATCTGATTCAGTATTATTATTATTATTATATCAGGCTGACGCGCAGGTTTTCTAAACATGGCGGTTTCAGAGGTTGCTGGTCACAGTAACCACGCCCCCTACCCTCTGACGTATCGGTTCCTGTAGACCAGCATTGAGTTGGTGCCTGGTTTGGCTCCCGTTTTGAGAGCCGCAGCTCCGGCGGTGGAAACACAATGAACTGGTGTTGGCCAAGTCAGGCACTGGCCCAGAACTAGCCCAGGAACCGGTTTGGTGGAAAAGGGGCATGCGATATTCCAAACAGTGGCAACTAAAACTGCTCAGTTAGGCATATCAACAATGTCATAGCTATACTTTTCCTGTTTCGATAAAACGTTCTTAGTGTTTTTAGCAACTTCTGTAAACTAGAGATTTAGGATTAGAGTATGGTTCAACCTAGATGTTTGTTGGATGATCTAAAATCATCTGACACCCAATTTCCAAATGTGAATTCAACAACTTTTAGATCTTGAAACAGTGTACAGACACTGCTTCCTTCTTCAGTATTTCGTGCAACAGAGTAAACCTTCAAGAATCTCATGCAACTTGTAACTCACCAAGGCAACTAAGCTGAGTCAATAGTGTCACTGTAAACCAGACTGATGGTTTCTGTAGAACACTGAAACCTGGTGAAAAAGTCAGAAAACAAACATTCCTGTTCAAGACATCATCATTGAATTTAACCTTTTACAGAGCAGACCAATGGTAAATTTTACACTTATTTCCAATGACCGACGTGTGGGTGTGTTCAGCAGTTGGCAGGTGGTTCATCAGTGTGGATAACTAGTTCTCATTAAGAATCTAAGTGGTAAGTATCAAAGCATTGTGTGATGGAAACTGCAAAATTCTGGAATTTCACCTATTACAAGTCTTCAAAAGATGGCGACAGAACTCATCTTGGAAACACAACCACAGATTTCCTTTCTTACAGCAGAAACACACAAACAAACCCGACCATGACAACGATGGTAATACATACCAAATGTCCAACAACTGTCCTCCAAGTTCCTCAAAGCAAAGTGGTTCAACGAGAATTGGACTCCAACGACCTTAGCAAAAAGCCCAAAACCGCACATCAAGCAACCAACTGCAGGCACCAGACAGCCGTCTGGCATCCTTTACTCATCAGTCACCCAGGTCGCCAGCACCATCCAGGGATCATACATCATGAATCCAGCTACTTTTGATTCTTTCAGCAGCACAAACCAGCAGCATTTCAGCAAGTGGTGGCAGCACAATGCTACACAAGCCAAAAGGTAAACCAGGAAATCTGCAAAACATTGTTAACAAACATTAGCATCATGTTTACAGGAGCAAGAGCAGTAATTTGCCAACATGAGCGAGAGGAGCGACATCATCCAACATTTTAACCAAAGCAATGTTGAGTACAAGAAAACCAGAGAGCAACATTAGCGTCATATCAACCAGAGCAACATTAGCAACATGTAAACCAGAGCAAGATCAGCAACTGATTACCAGCACATCCCAGCAGATAAAAAGAGAAAGCAAACAGAAGAGAGGGGGGCGGAGCCACAGGTGAGCTAACACTGAGGAAAACAACTCAACAGTCCGCAAAACCATCTCCAGAGTCTCAGACAAGATCTTCAGGGTCTTGATCCTGAACCACCCAATGGAAATTGGTCAGTTGCAAACGATGAACTCCAATTCTTACTCCAAATCAGGAAGCTACTTGAATAGCACCTCAACTTTCAACCACAGCGTGAATACAAAGACGGATGACGCAACAGCTTCCCAAAAATCAAGCCAGGGCAAATGGCTTGTTCAATCATGAACTCGCTCCCAGGTAGACTGGCTTCAAACTGCACAGCTGTCCCGCACCTGTGTCCAGGATATTTTTGGCTTCACCTCTGAAAAGAGGTGACGCATCATCCATCCATCCATCCATCCGAGTGTCAGCCTTCTTCAAGTCTTCATGAAGCATCAAGAGTCACAAGAAGATAAAACTCAACAGAAGAAACAACAGTTTAGAAAAGTCAGAGTGACAGCCAGAGTATCCAAGGTGAGAAGAAGGGGGTTCATTAAAGCTGCAGTTTGTAATTACATGAACAATGAATCACAAAAGGATACTGAGAGAATTCTCCATCACAACCAGGAAATCAGAGGGAAATCCAGCGCCAGGTGTTCGGAGATCAAAAAAAACAACAAAGAAGTGGGGCCATCTTGATTTTTCAAATGTCAAACTGGAATAGGTGTCCGCCTCAAAACACAACATACAACAAAACAAAAGGAAATACAAACATGGACGTTCCGCATCGTGAACGCAAAGATTGCAAACTCGGAGCAACACAGGTTCATGGATCCAACGTCCACACAAAACACCAAACTCACCAGATGAAGTCACATTTGCAGCCTCAGCTAAAGCCCCATTACCAGACATGCAACTTTAATGGTCAGTCTCATGTTTGACTCAACTTTCATGCGGAAGCCATTGAGGTGAGGTCTGACCTGCAACAATAAATTAATAGATCAAAAGAATTAACATCAAACCATCCGTGTCTTTACACATTTCTTTAGCTGAACAAAACTGTGGTGAAACAACATGAACGTTAACACAACTAAATTCACACACTGGTCCTTTAAAGGGTTTAACATCCGGTGGAATCAGGACTTCACAGAAAACTAGACTGTCTCCATGACAACAGCCTCATCTTAATAATAGTCTACATTCTTATTCACAAGATGGTGATGTTGCAAGGTGTGTGACGTCATGACCTAGGGGCGTGGTCTGTGGTCCCCGATGGAGCAGTGGTGCAAGTGAATGAAAGACTGAATCAACCTGCACCTTGAGAGATGAATTTCCCTTATTTGATATTTAAAAATGAATATAGAAATAACAATAAGCACCTCCTACTTAATCCCTGCATCCAAGCAATACAAAAGTGAGCATAGGTGCACTGTGAGAACATTAGGAATGAGTTAGCAAGCTAGCTAACTGTGTAAAATGCTAACAAGAAACCATTTATAACTAACGTGACTGAGCCTTTTCACCAGTCGCGTGATAATAACCAATGGTGATAATAAACACATGTCAGACGTGAAGCATTGAAATTGAGAGCCTTGCACTCCTAGCTAGCTATCGTATTAAAGCTAATTTAGCATCGATTCGCCTCCTGAGCAGGCTAAGGCTAAGTTAGCCCCCAAACTAGCCACCTTTGTGTGCGTGAGGGGAGCGGGATGCGCGCTTTTGACGGCTCCTCTGGCGCTCGGCTCCCGGTGTGAGAGCGTAACCGGGCACTCTGCCGCTGCTGGATTCTTACCGAGAGATCTGTGCACACACACACCGAGGTTTAGCTCATGAACCGGGGTCTGTCTCTCCGCTCTGCGACTCTTCTGCTCTGCAGGCTGCTGCGACGACCACACGAAATGTCGGCGCAAACATCGCGAGAGCTGAATGTGATGACGCGAGAAGATGTAGGCAGAGTCGCTCCTGATGGAGGCATCCGGACTCTGCTCAACCACTGTCTGTCAGTGATCTATTCTTTTATTTTTTAAATATTTATTGTAGAATATCACTTAAAAAAACCTATTTAGTATTTGAATGAAAGATACATAATATGCAAATGAATAATAATAACAAACACAAGGCTAACCCCGCCCACCCCTGACAAATTAAAGAAAAAATAATAAAACTGAATTTTATTGCATTCTCATGAAGCAGCGGTTTATTGGGATAACAATACGTTTGATGAGAGTAACAGGATGTTATGGAGTTTATAGATATGAACGAGAGGCTCAACTGACAACACTGGGAAAATGATACAAGATTTATAAGTCATTCCACATGCTGATCAACATCAAGTGACTCCTCCAGGTATTTATATATATTCAGATTCTAAGGATGAACACCAGGTGGATGTGACTGAGAAGAAGGGGTGACATCAGTGCTGACACAGTAAAGCCAGAACCTGGCAGTGAAACCTGTTTGTTTTTTTTGTTGGGATATTACACTGACATGACGCTGAACACTGATGTAGGAAGATAAACAGAAAGAAAAGACTCAGACCTGAGGTGAAGACATTAAATCTGACATTACAAGTTCTTATATCTGAACTACCTCCCTTTGCATCAGCAGTGAAACAGCCTGCCATTTTTCTCATACACAGCTTTCCAGCCACTGATTAAAGGTATAATCTGCATACTGTACCTTGAATGATAAACTTCAAAGGTGCAGTGTGTTTGGAAGTGTAATCATATATCCATCATTATATTCTCATTGGCACATTATCACCCAAAACAAGGAGACGTGTTTTTGGTACTGAGTGGATCCTCCTCTCAGGAGGCGGCCATGTTTTCTGAAGGCCATTATAGATTCTCATTAGCACTTGAAAGGGGACATGAGGCGAGTGATATTCACTTGGTTGCAATCTGTAGCCTCACCACTAGATGGCTCTACTGAACCATTCGATTCCAATGTTTACATACATGTATCGCAGTCTCATCATGAAGAACTCCTGCCCCTGAACAATGTTGACTCAGTTGACCCGAACGACAACCAGCTTCATGACATCACCGTTGCTGACTGACACATTTCAGCTTCACCAGTATGAAACCAGAGAAATCAGATCAACCTTTCAGTCAACATACAGAAGCAACATGTTGAGCTACACGGGTTGACTAAAGTTTACCACCAGGAGTCCGAGGGAGCATCGAAAGAGACACGTAGCTTTGCCTACAAAGAGAATTCAAGTCAGACAGGAAGATTGTGCGTGTTTATGTAACGGGAAGAGAGAAGCTGGTCCGTTCCCAGGACCACCTGGGCAACATCATCGTCACTGCCGCTAACTCTGTTAGCAGCTAGGAAGCCAACGATTGGTGGGGGGAGTCTAGTGCTGCGTCCACTTGATGCTCTTCAGGTCGATGCCTTCCTGGACCATCTCCCACAGTGGGCTGACATGAGGACACATGACCGGAGTTATTACCCATAACAACATCACTACTTCTTAGCTTTGAAGCTGTAGATCCACAAAGCGTTGCTCGACACACAAGGCAACACGCTTAACTTTATTCTATCCAGGTTTGAAAATGTGCATCGTTAAGGGGCGTGGCCTCCTGAGCGACAGCCGGGCCGACCCGGCAGGTTCTGTAGATGCTGCAGCTGATCCTGCAAATGCAGGGGTCCGGCCCGGCTCTACCTGTGCTCCGCCTCTTTGCCCGTTTCGGGATGAACCAGGAAGTAGGAGGAGTTGAAATAAGACAATATAAGATAAAAAGGAGTCATTCGGCCAAACTCACCTCATCTCTCGAAGTCTGCGGACCTGCTGGATGCATTTCGCTGCCGTGTAGTCCACTTCCTCTTCCGTGGTGAATCTGCCGATGCCGAACCTGACGCACAATAGAATGTCACAATACAGAATGTGGAGCTCCGGCAAAACCAGACCTTTCCATTCTGGATTTCACTGAGTGATCGGTACCTGATGGAAGAATGAGCCAAGTCTTCGTCTGCTCCGATCGCTCGCAGGACGTACGAGGGCTCCAGAGACGCAGACGTACAAGCGCTGTCCATTGAGAGACACACACAGTTAGTGACACATTGAAAACCTCAATCTTTACTCGACTGAATCAGGTCCATGGGAAAAGTGTCTGACCTGCCAGACGACAGAGCCACATCCTTCAGAGCCATCAACAGACTTTCCCCCTCCACGTAGGCGAAGGACAAGTTAATGCAACCTGAAACACAATTTTGTAACATTGAATAGAAAGACACACGTAATTGTGTGTGTGCGTGTGTGTGTGTGTGTGTGTGTGTGTGTGTGTGTGTGTGTGTACCCGGGTAGCGCTGTAGTGGATCTCCATTCATGAGGACGTCAGGTAACTCTGACGTGATGCTCTGGACCAGACGATTCGCCAGCAGGGAGATTCTTCGATGGTCGTACTACACAAAGATTGAACATGAACTTATACACACACACGCTGCATGAACAGTATTTGGGTACATTTGCTGAGTCGTGTTGTTTTTGGGTGGCGCTGGTTTTCACCTCTAACTCCTGCTGAGCGACGCTGCAGGCGGCCCCCAGCCCGACGGCCAGGGGGGTGGGGACCGTTCCGGAGCGCAGCCCCCGCTCCTGTCCACCGCCGTTCTGCAGCGGCTCCATACGCACACGAGGCCGGCGCCGCACATACAGAGCGCCCACGCCTGCAAACACACACACACACACACACACTGAGTGTCATGTTACCTACACACCTGAAATTCACCCTCTCACGTGGGCTCTGACCTTTGGGTCCGTAGATCTTGTGAGCGCTGATGGAAATCAAGTCGACCTTCCAGTCGGACACGTCGATGGGAATCTTGCCGACTGCCTGAGCAGCGTCGGTGTGGAGGAAGACTCCTTTAGAGCGGCAGATCCGGCCTGAGAAGAGGAAGAGGAAAAGTGAAGGACTCCGCTGAGAGACAGAGTCCATGAGTTCACAGCACGTGCGTTGTTTTAATCACCAATTTCCTTTATCGGCTGCTTGACTCCGATCTCGTTGTTGATGGTCATCACTGACACCAAAGACGTATCAGGACGGATGGAGGCCTCCAGCAGCTGAAACCACAGCCGCACATTTACACACATCAAACATGGGAGTGGGGAAACCTGCAGTTCATAGGGTGGCCACTAGAGGCTGGTTAATCCTCATAGACCCTCATGTTACAATGGTCAAGGAGTCTGCTCAATCAGTCACATTTTTTGTGTATTCTTTTCTGATTCACTTCATTTTATTCTATTGAGGTTTGAAAAGTTTTATAATTAAGGGGCGGGGCCTATTGAGTGACACCTGGGGCGACCTGGCACGTTCGGTGGATGCTGTGACAGCACCACAGGGACCACCTCCTGTGCGCCGCCTCTTTGCCTGATTTTGGATGAACCAGGAAGTGGGAGGGGTTAAGACAAGTGAGCCGCCCACAATGAACCTCATAAGCACTCTGCAGAAACCTATCGGTGACGTCACAGACATGTGTGTGTGTGTGTGTGTGTGTGTGTGTGTGTACCTCCAGGTCCACCAGTCCATTCTTCTGTACTGGCAGGTATGTGACGCTGAATCCCTCAGATTCCAGAACTCGACATGAGTCCAGGACACATTTATGTTCCGTCTGTGTGGTGATCACATGACGCTTTTTGGCCTGGTAGAACCGGGCCACGCCCTGAGGGGAGACAAAGAGGCCGGATCATTACTCACCTAATAACAACAATAATAATAATAGTAATAATAATAGTAGTAATCAGTGGACTGGGGAAGTGAGTGGGACCTGCCTTGATGGCCATGTTGTTGGACTCTGTGGCTCCACTGGTGAAGATGATCTCTCTGGGATCAGCGCCAATGAGGTCAGCGACCTGCTACTTGGCGAGAGAGAGAGAGAGAGAGAGAGAGAGAGAGAGAGAGAGAGAGAGAGAGAGAGAGAGAGAGAGAGTTTACGTCTCATTCTCAGACTCAGTCTGTATGGAATGGCAGACATCATTGATATGACCGTCTCTTCACCTTCCTGGCGGTCTCCATGGCGGTCTCGCTCTCCCAGCCGTAGGCGTGTGTCCTGGAGTGAGGGTTGCCATAGTAATTCACCTGGTAGGGCAACATGGCATCCAACACTCGAGGGTCCTACACAAACACATTAGCGCACTCAGGAAAGTAAACAATAATCCCGTCCATCAATTTGACATGAATTGTAACCATGACGACGCGCTCGGTGATTGTTACCATGGGCGTGGTGGCTTGGAAGTCCATGTAAAGGGGGCGGAGCTCGTCTTTCTCCAGCTCATGTTTCTTTATCAGCTCTGCAACAGAGACAACAACAGTTGGGTTTAATCAGATCCGAAGCGCTGAGTCCGATTTCAGGGCAAAGTAGGTTAAAAACTTGCTGAGTCATTCAACAACCACTGAGTAAACAAACGTTTTTAAAGGAATATTACGCAAGTTTTCTGTGCTTGCAAAACTTGTATATGAACTAAGCTAAATGTTTTCTGTCATGGAGCATCAACATATTATTTACTTAATGTTTTACAATGTTTGGAACTTTTAAAATAATAATAAACTTATTTTTGATTGAATTAAAACAATCTGCCACTGAGCTTCAATCATTCAAATCCTACACACTGCACCTTTAACAATAATAACATATGGCTTTCTATGTTATTGTTGTTAAAGGTGCAGCGCACCATAGATAAGAGTGGTCAACATCCACTATGTCAACTATTTCAGAATTGATCACAATGGGCAACTATTTAAAAGGCTCAACTTTAAAATATACCCATAGTGTTTAGTATCGTTTCTTAACATTTTCCAAGTTTGTTACTTAACGTTAAATCCCTCTGTTTACGGATGATGTAAAGTGCACTACAAACTGCGTCACTTCGGGATTAGCATCATGCTAGCTGCCCCGAACCTAATAAGCCGCTGCTTTAGCTCCGTACCTTTCTGCAGGGAGCTAGCGGCTCTCCCGTCAGAGCCCAGCCGGTGAGGGAGCCAGGTGGCCGGCCTGAGGAGCCGGGAAGAGACGGTCCTTCCCGAGGAAAGCATCTCGAAGGCGCGCTGCGTACACCTTCGAAGCACGCTGACCTCCGGTAACGAAAACACGCGGACCGGAAGCGGACACCAATCTACCGGTTAGTACCACTTCAAGCCGTGGGAGAAAAATAAAGACAATTGACGATTAAAGCAAAAACTGACGGCGGTGAGGGAAGTTTGGCTTGAGAAACGCTGCCGCCGCACTCAGTCACATCCAGGTCACACGGGAATGAAGGTTGTGATATAAACAACTCACATTTCCGGCTTGGACTTTCAAAATAAAATGCCTGATTAAAAGTCAATATAAAATGTCATCTTCTGCCACTTTTTCCAGTATTCTGGCTGGAGGGGTATTTCTACCAGTACACATTGGGCCATTGGGGGTATCAGTGTCAGTGACACTGCAGCTGGGTCCAACTGGGACTGGTCCAACCTGCTTAAAGAATGTTGGGTCAGCTGAAAGCTTTGCTGAGAATGCATTAAGTCTCAACTCGTTCGATGAATAACATTATTCTGATATTCTGTCACTGGATATATTTATACTATATGCCTTCAATGTCCTTCTTTGTCCATACCTGCCTTTGATCTGTATGTACTGCAATAGATTGCCTAGTTGGGAAATGCAACACTAGATGTCTCACAATTCTACAGTGTACCTTTAAACCAATTAACAAGTGATGGAAAAAT
>JAFBJT010001017.1:0-19423 GCA_016785325.1 Chascanopsetta lugubris
ACAGAGAGGAACGTGTCAAAAGTTGATTCACACCATTAAAATCAAACAGCTGATAAAACGGGGGGGGGGGGGTAGTCATTAGAGCAGCAACTCGTATGAATACCATGAGTTCATTCAAAGTATGATCATAATATTTTACTGAAGCAGTGAACGAGACAGTTGGATGATACCATGCCAAACAACTAGCCCCGATGACTGGTGTCAAGTGAGCCCGAAATTCGCCAGCCGCCGTCAAGTGAGCCGAAATTTCTCTAAATTCCACCATCAAATCTGTCTGTAATTTACAGTATAGATAGTAGGCATCACCGTGAACGAAGTCACAATTGGTTTACTGTTGCAATTATGGATCGTTGTCAACTTGACGGCGGCTGGCGAATTGTGGGCTCACCTGACGCCAGTGGCCCGATGAAGATAGCACCCACGTGTACAATACACACCACTAACATGCGTTTATAATAGAGAAAACAACGATGACCGACATGTAGCGGCTATTATTACAATTATATTTTATCCTTATAAAGTAAAGACATGAATAAAAACTCACCAATAACCGCTTTATCAGCTTCACTCTCCTCTCCACAATATACCAACGAGCAGGAGGCGGCCATGTTTGTTGTCATGTGTTTCCTGCTGAGAGGGCTCACTTCCTCCTGCTACTTCCGCCTGTGTCTAACTTTTTTAACCATTGCTTAATAGTATTAAAACAAACGACTAATATTTGACTAGACTTGCACAAACACTGTTTAATTAAAACAATAATGAAAGGTATTTGGATTTGGTATTGGTTAAAAGGCGCGGGAGAGGAGTGGCAGTCCTGGGTGTCTCGGTTAAACTTGTCCGTGTGGCTCCAACGGTGAAACAGCGCCTCCCGGAGGCGACGCTTACAGAGCATATTGTTACTGGGGCAAAGCTGTTGATATGGCGATGTCCAGCAGCGCCACCAAGTGAGTCTGGGTGGGAATAGCCGTCTGAATGAATGTGCGGAAGTAAGGGGACAGCACACGCAAACACACACCAACACTGGAACCGGCCAGCGATTCACTGCCTGTTTCCGTCTCTTCACCGGACATTCGTGACCTCGACTCCTCCCGGCGGACCGCTCCCACACATGTGTGACACAGACCCTCACGACCAGGACACATCACCGACTGCTCTCACTCCCACAGCCCCGGACAGAGGAGGAAACAGAGCAGACTGGACTTGGCAGGGGGGGTCATGGCGTGTTGTTGCTCCAGTCTGTGGCAGCGACGGGGATGCTAGCTAGTTAGCATTAGGGGCGCAATGACATGTATTGTAACATAACCAGAGGTGACTACATGCTACAGCTCGCGGTGTAGCTAACAGGCTAACCCCCTGGTGTGTGGCCAGCTAACGTTTGCCTCCTCAGTTCGGGGCCCGTTTCTCCCCCGGCCCCCGGTAACAGACGCCTTCAGGACTATTCAAGGTAACGTCACTGGTTCTCTAAAGTCACCGAATGTTTGCCTAGTTAGCTCGAGACGTTAGCGGCTCCGTTAGCTACATCCGACGTGTGGGCTAGTTGGTGTTGTTTTAACGTTATTGCTATGCTATACGTTTGTTCTGGTCGGGGTTAATAGCGACCGTGACGCAAATACAGCTGTAAACATAAGGTATCAGTTAGGTACAATGCACCAGACAGTGTTTTCTCACTGTTTCTGTTTTAATATGTTGACCCCCGTAGGTCAACGCACAACATTTCACAGAACACAACAACGCTGTTACAAAACATGAGTACATTTTTTTTATAAAAGACAGCTTGTCATTCATTACCACAACATGCCACATCATATACAACAGATAAGGCTAAAACATTTACAAAAACATTACCTCATACATTATGGAGGGGTTTTCTGTTTGTTTACGTCTCAGGTTTTCTTTCTGAAATATTGTGTTTTCTGAAATGTTTGTGCCTTCACCATCAAGGCCACTGTATTTAAAGCATGAGTTGATTAACGGCTGCAATTGTATTATGTTCTACATCATTATCATCACAGCCACTAGTAAAACTAGCAAGTGAAAACTGTGATTTAGGTACAATATGTAGGATTTTGTGGCATTTAGTGAAACGTTGTATTCCATCTGAAGACCTTCCCCTCAAGTGTGTAGGAGAACCCATGTTTGTCACTCAGGCGTGTAACCACTTTGACTCATGTTGTCAAATAATCAAAGTGGAAACTAAAGGAAAAACAAGTAGTGTCTGTCTTGTCCAATGATCAGTCCAAGATTTGAAAATGTTCAAAGAATGACTCACAGTTTAGGGCACCATGAAACTCCTTTTGAATTGTCCTTTGTTGATGTGGATGAATCAGTTCAGCTCTTGAACTGTTTGATCTTTTGTACTTCACTGTATTCAGGGTCATGGATTTCCCAGGCCACTTTGAGCAGCTCTTCCAGCAGTTGAATTACCAGCGCGTCCACGGTCAGCTGTGTGATTGCGTCATCGTGGTGGGGAGCCGACACTTTAAGGCCCATCGATCAGTGCTGGCAGCCTGCAGCACTCACTTCAGAGCCCTGTTCACTGTGGCAGAGGGAGATGCGAGCATGAACATGATCCAGCTGGACAGTGAGGTCAGTGTCATAAAAATATTGTCAATGGCAGAAGCAGTGAAATGTGTATTTATACCACTGGTCTCAAAGCGGGTGTTGAGTGTAAGCCAGTTAAGATCGCTGACATAGATGATAGGTTACATCCTGTTTCAACTCTGTTTCGGATAGCACCAAACAAGGTCAAGCAGGTACCCTTTTGTTTTGCAGGTGGTGACGGCTGAAGCTTTTGCTGCTCTGGTGGACATGATGTACACGTCAACACTGATGCTGGGGGAAAGCAACGTCATGGATATCCTCCTCGCAGCCTCACACCTACACCTCAACAACGTGGTCAAAGCCTGTAAACACTATCTGACGACACGCACACTGCCGATGTCTCCTTCATCTGACAGACCGGCGCATCATCACTCACAACAGGACCAGCAGAGGCGTCGCCAGCAGCAGCAGCAGCAACAGCAGCAGCAGCAAGCAGCAGATCTAGCAGCGAACCCCTCTTTATCAGCAAATGTTAACCTTGCATCAAGCGCCTCGGCATCGAAGCTGCAGCGCTCTTTTCTCTTGCAGCAGCTGGGTCTCAGCTTGGTGAGCTCGGCTTTGGGTGGGATGGAGGAAGACGGGGTTGGTAACATCGTTGGCAATCGAGAGGTGGGACAGAGAGCCCCTTTTCCTATGCGACGATTCCATAAACGCAAGCCCTCCTTAGCACTAGGACTGTCGGACGAGAGACCCAGGCAGAGGCAGCGCCCCTCAGGCCCTAACCTGGGGTTGTTAGGAGAGGAAGGTGGGAACGCCGAGCGAGAGGGAGGAGCGCTCCTCTCCCCAGACTCCCACAAGATGGGGGATGAATCCAAACTGGATGCTGCTATCACTGGACTGGTAGGGGTGTCCCAAGATGATCCTCAGATGCCAAGCCAGTCAGACAGCGGACACTGTGAAGGGGAGGACTTGGGGAGAGTCCAAGGGGGAGTGAGCAAGGAGGAAGATATGGATGAGCATGACCACCAGGACAACAGGTCAGGGGTGAAGATTAAATCAGGGACAGAGGAAGAGGAGTCTGAAGAACAGGAACAGAAGGTAAAGATGTGGCTCTTTGTTTGTTTTAGTCAAAGACGTTTTCCTGAGTGTATATCCACCAAACTGTGTTGTATGAACAAGCTCAAATGGAAGTACGCTCATCTGACATGTTTGTTTGTGAACATGTTTAGTAATAACAGAATGTATGTAGCTGCCATTTTATTAGAAGTAGATCTGAAACGCGTCCCTTTCTTCCCGTAGGTGGTTGTGAAACGAGAGCCGCTAAGCTCGCCCGAGCATACGGATGAAATCAGTGATGTGACATCGCAGGCAGAGGGCAGTGACCCGGCGGAGCCTGGAGGTCATGAGGAGGAGGAGAAAGTGGAGCTGAGCCCGGAGAGCAGTGACCGCAGCTTCACCTCTGAACCCCAACCCAGCTCCGACTCTCTGCTGCAGCCCAGCTCCCAGCTCCTCATGAAAAGCAGCATGGGAGGAGGCGCTGGAGTCGGAGGAAGTTTTGGATGTAACAATGGACTGAACGGCAAACCTGGTTTCAGTATTTCAAGCTTTCTCAACCCAAAGGACTTTGTGAGCGGGGACGTAGGGCTGGTCACAGGCGAAGACGACCTGCCCAACACGACAACCGGGGATTCTGTAGCACATCATTTCCTGCTGAGACAGGAAACCGTGGGACCTTCTGGCTCTGCTTCTTCTTCCCTCCTGCAGTCTCCACTCAGCGGGGAGAATCGAAATGGTTTTGGAGACAACTTGCAGCCGGATTCTCTGTTCCTTCGCCCTCTGCATGACAGCATGGGAAACCCCAGAGGAAACGGGGGAAGCGGCAGCGGAGGTCGGGGAGGGTTAGACCCCTTCAGTTTGGACTTCCAGCGCTCTAGTCTGGGACTTCACTCTCTGGGCCGGCCCTCGCGAGGGGCCGGAGGAGCCGCCACTGCCTCCCTGGGTTATCCAGGCTACAGGCGCATTGCTCCCAAAATGTCCTCCGGGATCGGAGGGGAGGAAGGAGTAGGCGGTGTTCTTCAGGACTCTGCGTCTTCCTCCTCAAGTCTTGTGAGTCCCCTGCTTCTGAACGAGAGCGGTGGGTATGACATGAGCAGTGGCAGGCCCACCTCCCTCCCCCCTCAGCTGACCCGAGCTTCAGCAGACGTCCTGTCCAAGTGCAAGAAGGCCCTGTCGGAGCATAACGTCTTGGTGGTGGAGGGAGCTCGAAAGTACGCCTGTAAAATCTGCTGTAAAACCTTCCTCACCCTGACTGACTGCAAGAAACACATCCGCGTGCACACAGGCGAGAAGCCCTATGCCTGTCTGAAGTGTGGAAAGCGCTTCAGTCAGTCCTCTCACCTGTACAAGCATTCCAAGACCACCTGTCTGCGCTGGCAGAACAGCAATATGACCAACGGCCTGCTGTAGGACACATGGAGTGGGGGGTGGGGGGGGGGTTACCACATCAGGAGATTGCTTCAACTGTTTTGATTTTTCTGAAGCTGTCACAGAGCAGTCAGGTTAGCTGTTATGTTCAAACTAACCAGTCCTGATCTCAGATTCACACAGTGATGATGTAATATGTTGTCCGTTATGGTGAAACACACTGAACATGAGGAATGATGATAGGGAAGCAGAATGTGAATACATTGCTATGAATTTGTTATATATAAACTGTAAAATCCTAAACATACATTATATTCTCCCTCAATATCAAAATATGTTGTTAAAAGACATTTTCAGGTTTGGTTTTTGAAGCTGTCGCAGCTAAAAACAACGTCCATGGCATTAAATGATGATTCTCCATTGTTTACAATACCTTTATAGATGCAGGTTTTTGTCAGCTGTGTAGCACCAACTCTAAAAATGACCATCATACACAATGATATGCATCAAAGTAGAATTTGGGCCAAGATTCAGTTTGGTTGCAAGATGTAAATCTTGTCATTTCTCTCTGTGTCTCCTGATATTTACCTGTGCAGAATTATGTAAAAAGATGGATTCCCTCCAGTGAGGCTTCATAATACTAAAGTTTTGGCAAGTTCGCCCAACAGATGAAAAATGGCAGAAACTAAGGTCACAAAAAAATCACAGTCCGACATTTCTAATCAGATTATTTTCTCATGAATGTTTAATGTTTACATCATTATATGTTGTTGGCATCGTGGCGTGTTGTTGGCAGTTCGTTACATTAACAAGACCTTAACAGACCTTCACACTTCTTGTTACTACAACAGTAAAATGTCCCAATGTGGTACGTTTGCAGCTGTTGTCGTTGTTCAGCCTAAGTTTAAGAGTAATGAGGAAATTTGATTTGTTGTGATCTTGCCCCAGTCTACTGGTCAAGCTTTTTTCCCCTGTAAAGTTGCCGCCTCATTTTCAGAAAAGTCTGACATTGTGTCATAATGCTCTTTTAATACTGAGATAACAACAAGACAGAAAGAAGCTCTGTGAACGCCCCTTAAAATGTATCATGGTGAGCAAAACCTAGAGTTACAAGTGGTTTTAAATAGTGTAACTGCCTCCCTGGGCGATCCAGGCTACAGGCGAGTTAACAGTTGACAGGATGTTGTGGATCATCATATGTTCTGAAAAAGTGCTTTGGACCTGTAAATATTGCACAAGTGTTTGGTTTCACAACTTTGCTTTTTGTAAATGGGGGAGGAGAACTGAATATTGTGGATGCGTTTGCTCCTGCGCTCGATGCGGGTGCTTTGTACATGTGTCTTTTTACATGTACTTAGACAAATCATTCTATTTTATAACTCACATTTTTAATGGAATGTTAAACTCTGTGGAAATGACCTGCTCTTTCTGTTGTGCTACCTAAGTATTTAAAGTGAACGTTGTTACACTCTGCTGGTTGTCACGTGTAGAACATTTCAAATTGGAATACTAAAGAAATGTACACAATCATTGTTTCCATGTTAATGTCAGGAGGTTTAGGTGTTTCTACTTTTATTTGTAATGTCGTTCATCTTTTCTTTAAAGTTTAAAATCCATGATTCTGTTCAGGATTTACTTTGTTAGTTAAAAAAAAAAATTGGCTGGACGCATCAACCTGACTGAGCTGTAAATAACTTGGTTCATTGGATTTTCATGCCGTGTTGTAAAGTTCTGTTTTCGTGAACTGAAAAGAAAAAAAGAACTCTTTAAATATGCCTTTTTATATAAGTATGTACAATGATTACTTGCTGTATCGTGTCTCCAAGAGTGTCGGAGAGAATCATCTGTAGCTGGTGCCTCACTGTACTGTAGAGTCATTGCACTGTTTGTCAGTTTGTAGAAGAAATACACTTTTATTTGACATATTTTGATAGATAATAAGAGATTTGGCCTTCTGAATTGTCCTCCCTGTTTAACCTAAGCTAACCTGCTGCCAGCCTTGTAATTCTCCAGTGTTGGAGTGAAATCACTAAAGATAATGGTTACATCTGATGTCTGTCCCAGTGTCACGATCGATAGTTCAGGCTGTGATTTGTATCGGTGATTTACAACTCCCCCAAAAATGGCTTCTTCCATGTCTCACACAGTGGCCTGCCGGAGTTATTAAAGAGCTGCTGTCTTTAAAACCCAATCTCTGAAAAATGCACTATACTGTATAAACCCTGTATGAATATGCCAAAATGTTACAAACATAAATTCATGTTGAGAGTCACTGCCTTATGCCCACTAGCTTGAAAAGCTGGGCTTTTGTTTTGATGCCAAATCTGAAGGATTTTTGTGTTGTACTCATGGATGTATAATAAGACCTGGACACAGAGTTGCAGGGGAGGGGGGGCAGGTCTCTCCTATGATAGGTGCTCACCCGGGTTTGTATCTCGTGTGCAGCTCATTGATCAGCTTTACTCATGCAGCTGCACTCTGGCTCACATGCACATTCATTGCAATGTACAGACGTACAGCTCAATGATAGACAACTGGAAATTGTATAACCTGGAAAAAATTTGATAATGAGGGATATGTAAATGTATGGGGTATTTGTTGAATCTCAAAAAAATGTATCGGCTAATTTACTGGCAACTTTTCTCAATGTTAGCCGATGGGAAGACGTCTTACGGGGCCTCATGGTCCCATATTACCAACACAGATGCTGCAGTACCTCTGTGTGGCCACCAGTTCTTGCAATACATCCATGGTTGTACTTCCGTATATCCAATGCAGTGTAACCACTCTAGAGGTCTTAAAGGTACAGTATGCAGGATTTCTTGGACCAAGTTGACCCTGGCGATACCCCTGCCCATCAACACGTGGCGTGGGCTTAATATACACTGCCAGCTAGACTATCGCAGTACTGCTGTAAACCAATTAGGTAAACTGAAAGCACTTCCCAGTCCAAATGCTGCCGTCCAGAAATATGCCATAAACAAAAAAACGCTATGAATGTGAGAGAACAAAGGCAGAGAGCAGCTTCTCCACAGATAAACACACCACTTCCATACCTCTCGCGATTCTTTAATGATGACTGGGAGGGGCTACTTTAGTTCAAATTTGCATACTATACCTTTGATGTCCGTCTCTGTACTGTTAAAGGCTATCGAGATTGTACAGTATGTTCAGTTGATGTATATAGGTTGAATAAAAATATGCTGGGCATCATGTAGTTGCTGGTTGATGTTTTTATGAGTTGGCAGAGGGGGTGAAGAGTCGGAGGTGGAAGGAAATGATGAAACACTGTTGTTAAAATGTACTGGTTTTATTCTCCTTTAAAAAAATAACTAGGCAGGTGGAAGTAATGGACCCCCTCAAATACATTTCCTCTCACAGTTGGAGCTCCTTGATCATTGGCTCCCCCCGCAGGCCAAGCAGCAGGTTGTTAGCTGCCAGCGCAGACATGGCATTGCGGGTGCTGTAGGTGGCACTGGCTATATGTGGCAGAATCACTGTAAGGGAAAGAATCAATCATTGGTGGAGTGAGTTAAGGGCACAATGTAGAGACATCTAGTGGCGAAGTTGTATAGTGAAGCTGGAGACTCACTCCTGATGTAAAATTAAAAGGCTCATTCTAGGTGAATATAAAGAAACGTTATGCTCTGGTGAGTAGAAGTATTTCATGTGCCATTTCTGTCAACAGAAGCCGCTTATTATATCTTACACGTTGCACCTTTAAGGGTTTTTTTTTGTGGGGACTCACCGCAGTTATTGAGGGTGAACAGGGGGTGGGAGGTGGGAAGGGGCTCAGGGACTGTGACATCTAATCCAGCTCCTGCTATCTGTCCAGTGGACAGCGCCTCATACAGGTCGTCCTGGTTCACTACCCCACCTCTGACACAGCAAAGAGACCCAAGACACATCATATGTAACAGGTGGGGCATTACTCATCATTCTCATTGGGTTTGCCTCAGACGTGATCAACACGTTTACCTGCTGGTGTTGATGAAGATGGAGGTATTCTTCATCTTGGAGAAGAGGCTCTTGTTGCAGATGTCTTTGGTCTCTGGAGTTAACGCGCAACACATGGCCAGGAAATCGGACTGCTTCGCCAGCTCATCCAGGGAGACTGTGATGATGAGAGAGGTCTGTTAGAAAACGAACGAATTACCTCTGAGGTCAGCGTGCGAAAGATCAAAGGTTTGACACTGTAATGATCCCGTGGTTACGACAAACACCGATGATGTCATCGCCGGTCATGGTTGCCAGGACCTTGAACCTGATGGATTTGAGCCATTGTTTATTTGATTACTACACCTGGCACTGGGGTAAAGGTGTAATTACGTAAAAAAAAACAATAATCCATGAAACTTCTCAAAAGAATGAGCTCATGAACCCAGTGGATTTTTGCGCAGAGTCAAAATTAACAATCAACATTCCCACTGAAACACATCTGGTGCGCAGATTGTCTCCATCACGGTCAACATATTACCGGCCGATCATCTGCAGCCTATAATTCTACGATGAAGTTCAAATTCTGACGTTGACTGTTTCCTTTCCAGTGTAAATGCATAAAGTCCAAGCCAGGGTGACACCGTGTAAACGAAGCATACCAAATTCTGCATTGATCATGCTGGCCAGCTCCGGCCTGGGGGCCACGTCGGTGTAGATGAACTTCTTCACTTTGAACGGCGCCAGACGCTGAGCAATAGCAACACCTTTGGAGCATAAAGCAAGGAGTTGCGCAATACCCAAAATCAGCTCATCGGTGTGTGTGTGTGTGTGTGTGTGTGTGTGTGTGTGTGTGTGTGGTGTTTTTCTACTCGGAGCTCACCGATCCTGCCCAGGCCGAAGATTCCCACTGTGCTGTTGGCCAACTCGTATCCACACAGCCACAGGGTTCGCCACGTGCCCCAGCCCCCTCTGACACACCGAGGAGAGAGTAACAAGGGTTTGCAGATTTGTTTACGGTACCGCGCATGTTCTGTTTACACAGAGAGGTTCGTGGATCTGTGTGTGCTGTGTCACATTACGTCTTGGCTTCATGTGTGGCCTCCACCAGCCTCCTGGAGGTGGTGAGCAGCAGAGCCACCGTCAGCTCAGCCACAGAGTCCGTCAGAACGTCAGGGGTGTAACCGACACGGATTCCTCTGGGGAAACACACACACACACACACACACACACACACACACACATCAGGAAGACGTTTCTTGGAGGTCGAGACAATGGTGCTTGGTTTGGATTTAAAGGTGCAGTGTGAGGAATCGAGTGTCGTACAATGCTGAGAGCGCTGATAGTGCAGTTATGGCTTTCATGTCACCCTTCCCTGGCAAAATGTGTAGAACTGTTTCAAATTCCATTCAGTTGAATTATGCCAAACTAATGCTTTAAACTTGAAATAAACACACACACACACACACAAACACTTTTGAATGAATGCATGGACCCTGATCACCTTTTCTTCAGCTCCTCCAGAGAGAGGTGGTCGAAACCCACTGACATGGTGCTGAGAACCTTCAGGTTTGGACCTGCAGGTGGACGACACTCATCAACACACACACACATCTAGAAACTCTCGCGCGCGTAAGTGAAGCCACCGTGTGTTTTGCGTGTGTGCAGGTCGTGCGACCGGCTCACGGACTCAACCTCTGACCTGCAGCATCCAACAGTTCGGCATCAATCTTCTCGGTCAGCACACAGAGCAGAGCGTCCACACCTTTCACCTTCTCCAGCAGCTCCTGTCTGGGCACGGGGGCGTCGTCCGAGTCCCACAGCTGGAACTGCACCCTGGGGGAAACATGACTCAGCATCAAAGCACTTAAACAGTGACTCAGTTACTTCAGATCTGTCAGACAATCAAACATTAAGAGGTGCCAAAACACACAGAGGCAAAACTGTGTAGCTCCGGCCTTCAAAGACACATTGGGACTTTAAAGGTGCAGAGTGTAAGATTTGGTGACATCAGTTGTCATTAAAACTCAAAAGATGTTTTGTATGTCCACTTTTACTAATGACGCCCCCCTGTAGAGAGGACCCGCTCCTCGTGTAAATATCAATTGATGAGAATGTCAGTACGTAATTGTTTTGTAATATTTTTAGAATGGACAAGTATGACTGAAATCTTACACACTGCACCTTGGAGACAATTCTTTAACTGTGTTGTGTGTTGTGTGTGTGTGTGTGTGTGTGTGTGTGTGTGTGTGTGTGTATGTGTGCCTGTAAGGTTACCCGTCTTATCTGCTCTAACCCAACGGTCCTGTTTACTCAGAGTAAATCATGAACTGTGCAGAGCAGACTCTCCAGACAGCGTGAGAGTATCATTGTAAAGCGACATAAAGAAATCATCATGCAAGACTTTACATAAAACAAACATAGATTTAAAGCGATTGTAACCGGACAGCGTGACTCACTGCCCAGACTCTCGGAGGATCCTCAGGCCCTCGGGTGGGATCTGGCGGGTCACGTACACCCGTGGCAGAGATGACATCTCTCTCTGCGCGTTCCTTGCCAGCGCCAGTGGAGTGATCCTCTGGAGCTGACGCAGTGCCACACGACTGCCCCACATCGCCAGGAGAGAATGAATCAGGGGGCTGGTGCCGGAGAGGTCAGAGTGGTACTTTGTAGTTTGGCGTCTGTTGAGTGAGTGAGGAGGATTTTTGGCTGTGGCTCAAAAGGAAGGGAGGTCCCCGTGTGGGCCTCTGACCAATGTGATGAGAGGGAGGGTGTCTGTGAGTCTCTGGGGTCAAAAAGCATTGGTCACCAAAAACAAAGTACTCAAATAGGATCATCTGGGACTCGCTCCCTATTGTGTCAACGAACACACACAATCTCTTACACATACACAAACTACACCCCTGACAGCAGGAGACTTGTGTTTTTAAGATCTTATTGTTTTGGGGCTTGGAGTAGTGGTCAGTGAGATGTCAATGTTTCACTCAGGTGTTGACCTTTGCTCCCTCAAACAGTGAAGGTCCAAGTTTTTTTTAGTTTTTTTATTATTGTTTTTTTTAACTGTATCCCAGTTGAACTGGTTCAACATTCTGTCCCTTAGACTGCACTGATTTCCAAAACAGGCATCTATGTGAACATGTCAAAGAAAATAATGGAATATTCAAATTAAAGGCAAACCAAATAGATGATAGAACATTCAAAACATACAATAGGGTAAAATGATTGAAGATTAGATAAGTCTTCAGCAGTACCAGAGATAGTAAGGGGACAATAACAAATGGTGAACCAGTATGAGTAACCACTCAACATACTTTAGACAATACAAGACAAAACACTGAAACAAGAAAATCAAAGTAAATGAGTGAATAATTAGAAATATGTCTGAGAAAAAAACAAACATAAATATATGTATATAGGGTATATATATTTTTTTTCTCATAAATATAGTAGTCATGGAAATGTTTACGAGCTGACCCCGGTGATGTGACCCCGGTAACCCGGAAGCAGTCCAAGTTTTTAACCAGTCTCAGCCATTCATTCGCTGTAGCTTGTCGCTCATACTGGCAGGTGGTTTCCTCTTCACGTAAACCTTTTTTAAAAACTGTATTACCATCTGTTTTTCACTATCTGCTCTAAACAACGATAAACCCGGAGACACCTCTCTTCTTTGGAAATGTATTTGTAGCCTTACGTGTGTGTCATCACCTATAACGTGTTTATGACAAGGGTCCTCCTTCCTCCTCGTCGCCGGTATCAGTGGCACTGTGTGTTAGCTAGCTAGCTAGCTAGCTGTAGCAGGCTAACGCTACTCTCGTCTGCACCTAGTATGTATTAACCGGCGCTGCTGCGGGGGACAACCGGTCGCACATTTGACTGTGATAAGACGTTGCTTTCTCTGTTCGGGTCGGTGTGTTTTAGCACGGCGCCAGGCTTGACAGCTGTCATGCTAACGATGTCGCCGGCTACAGTGACAGGGAGTTAGCCTTCGAGCTAACCCGGTGCGGGGCGTTGGTTTACACGTTAACCGCTAACACTGGGTGTAATCTCCGTCCTTGTCTGTGTTTGTGTTTGCACGATAGGTGTAGTCACGCTCTCTCGGACTCTTGGACCCCCCCCCATTTCTCCCCTCCCAGCATGGCTGCAGACTCGATGGAGATTGACGACTCTCTTTACAGGCGAGTGTCTTTTTCGCTAAGTCGTATTATTATTATTATTATTATTATTATTATTATTATTATTATTATTGCCCGTGAAACCGCAGATCACGTCAGATGCAGGAAATGACAGTGTCGCTGTGTCGAGCTCCTCGCGTTTCCTCACGGCTCCTTCTCTCTGCTCACCCCACAGCCGCCAGCGGTATGTGCTGGGAGACAGTGCCATGCATCAGATGGCTCAGTCATCAGTCTTCCTCAGTGGAATGGGAGGACTGGGAGTGGAGATAGGTAACGTCTCGTTGTATTTGCACTGCAGCACTGAGTGATTGGCTATTGAGTACTATTGTGTTTGATGGAGACCGATCAACTTGATTTTTTGTTTGTTTTTTCCCAGCAAAGAACATCGTCCTGGCGGGTGTGAAGGTGAGCGTGCTGACAACAATATGACGTCTGTCATACGTATCGGCCGAATGTTTCTGTCTGTTGTGGCTTGACCCTTGTTGAATAGACCAGTGTGTAAGATTGGAGGTTTAACTGATCTCCATTTCTATTGGTTGGAGAAAAACAACAACTAAAACACTCGCACAGATGTGTTAGTGAGTGAATTATCACCTGAACTGACACACATTGTTTTCATTTATCCAGAGCGAGCTCTTTTGAAGTTGTAATGATAACTGCATGCTTGGGAGGGAGTTGTGAGGTGACGGGCGCTCAGGCACCGAATTCAGACGTGAACCCACACAAATTCAATTTGTGATCCAGTCTCTCGGGAAAACAAATCTGGCAGCGGTCTAGGATGCACGTGGTCACACTCTAGTTACTGGGTGACTTTAAGTGCGTCCTGGGTTAAATCAATTGGATTCACTCACTGAGAGAAGTGGTCCTCACATCAAAAGTAACACGCTCACAATTATTGTCAAAATTGGCAAACACACATTGCGTGGAAGCGCAAGAAAGCGAGACGCAAACCACACGAGGTCACAGACAACAGTGTGAAGCACTGTCCACATGTGATCAGCGCTCACAGGACAGATATTTTTTGACCAGATTTGAGCAGGTTCATCCCAGTGGCTAAACCATAGTGTTGTGTGTCCATGTGTGGATGTGCAGACAGTTACCCTTCATGACACAAAGCAGTGTGAGACCTGGGATCTGGGCTCCAACTTCTTCATTCGCAGAGAGGATGTACAGAACAGGAAGAAGAGGTGAGATACAACATTACGGTGGACATCATTTACTCACACGCTGGCATGCTATTTGTAACCCCTTCACCCCTCTCTGATCCACAGGGTGGAGGCGGTGTGCCCTCGGGTGGCGGAGTTGAACCCCTATGTTCATGTTGACATGTCTTCCCTGGCTCTGGATGACAACACTGATCTCAGCTTTCTCAGCAAGTATCAGGTAAGACCTTAACATTTATAAATCAAATGGCTCTCCATATAAAGTCAGCGTGTTTATTTCCTTCTGCTCCACTTGACACTAGAAAGTCACAGTGACGAGGCAAACTACACAAACAATGTGGAACCACGAGCTTTTCTGCCTTGTCATCAAATGCGATCTGATTGATATCTGATTCAGAGGCATTCACAATCAAACTAGTGAAATATCTGTTGTTTTTACTGAAAACGTCCCTTAAACATGTAGGTGAACCATTAAATTGGCCTTTGATCGATGAACTGCATCTGTTACTAGAGACCGTATACAACCTAAATGATATTCTGGAGAATGTATGGAGCATATTTCTCAATAAGATGCTACAGGCTGCAATGCACCATGCAAAAAAACATTTTTTTCACACGACCTTCATTTGTATCTGCTTAGTTTTCTAGTACAGACTCTGGTGCAGAGTGTAGGTAACATTTAATGTCTGCTCTGCTCTGCTCTCCCCTGCAGTGTGTGATCATCACTGAGGCCCTGCTGAACCTACAGAAGAGAATAAATGAGTTCTGTCACTCGCAACAACCACCCATCAGAGTGAGTCTTCAGTATTTACAATAATTACTCATCACAGAGCATTAGCTAATTCAGGTTTGGTGGAAACACAAATACTTTTGTCTGTGTGGTAACCACAGTGTGTTGGATTCTTTTTTTTCTTCCTTCACCAGTTCATTGGTTGCGATTCATATGGAATCTGCGTGCGGGTGTTTTGCGATTTTGGGGAAGAGTTCGAGGTGTCAGATCCCACAGGAGAGGAGCCCAAGGAGATTTTCATCCAAAGTATCACTCAGGTAGTCTTCTTGGATTTCAACTAAATCAACCTTTTTTTAGTCCGAATTTCCCATGACCTTAAAGTTAAATGAATTTTCTCCTTCCCCCTGCCTCTTCAGGACAGTCCTGGGGTGGTGACATGCATGGACAACCAACCCCACGGCCTACAGTCAGGCCAGAGTGTAGTCTTCAGAGAGGTCAATGGGATGGTGGAACTCAACGGCACCGTACGAGAGGTCTCAGGTAAAGCAAAATAGATAGAATATGGTCGAGGTAAAACATGTTTTAATTTTGTCATGTGTTGAGTTAGTACTGAAGTAAATTTGCGTTTTTCTGTACGAGTTGACAAAAGTTCAGTGATCTAATCTAAGTCATGCTTGTTCTTTTGTTTGTGTGTGTGTGTGTGTGTGTGTGGTATCAGTCCTTTCCCCCCACAGTTTTGCAATTGGAGATACATCACATCTACAGCCATATGCACATGGAGGTTTCTTCGCCCTGATGAAAACACCCAAGATGTTCAGATTTGTAAGTGGTGTGATAAGAAACACACATATTTAACCCGACAACAAACAAATAAATTAATATATTCTCCTTGTAAATCATAACATGTTTGTATCTATTTGTTTCAGGAAACAATGGAGAAGCAGTTGTGTGATCCTCAGGTTTTGATCCCAGACTTCAGTAAACCAGAGGTGAGTGCTAAACCACTTTCCATAGATTCAATCACAATGTGATACAAACTAAGATCTTAATGTGTGCTTGTGATATTCACCTGCATATATGACTCTTTGTTTTTATTAGTTTAGAATGAGTCATTTATGTTTACATCAGGAGCACATCCACTCTATAGAGGTCACCACTACTTGGAGGAGTCCAGTTTAGTCCGAGTTTATGTGAT
The DNA here is from genome assembly GCA_016785325.1 of Chascanopsetta lugubris. Lineage (NCBI taxonomy): Eukaryota > Metazoa > Chordata > Actinopteri > Pleuronectiformes > Bothidae > Chascanopsetta > Chascanopsetta lugubris. The sequence continues at coordinate 16,162 of JAFBJT010001017.1, forward strand.
AACTAAAGGCTAACATTGGTTTTCCAACTTGCTTGGAAGGAAGGGACGGGTGCAAGCAACACCAATATAAGCACAAATGGGCAGACTAGAAATAGAATTTGACTTCACAGCCAAGCATATAATACTTCATGATAAAATGAATCTCACTGTGGTAACTTTTCCTTATAAAACCCTTGTTTTCTCGCATTTTGATCAAATATATTCAACAGGCTCCACTCCAGATCCACGCCACCATGTTGGCCCTGGACACCTTCCAGCAGCAGCACAGCAGACTTCCCAACATTGGGTAAAAACAATATTTTTCCACTTCATACTGTCAAGATCTTGTTTGCTCCAAAATTTGCCCGAAGATATCATTTGTCTTGCCTGTGGTTTTCGATGTTGAAGTGTTTCATGTTCAGTGGTTCACCGTGTACTTTGATGTCATCAGGTGTTTACAAGATGCCGAGGTTTTACTGAAGCTAACGGAGGAAGTTAACGCTACTCTGACGAACAGAGTGAGTCCTCGTGCCTTTTCCTTGTGTTTCACTTCCCTTTAATTCCCAGCTGAGTCGGACACGCATTCCTAATAATTACTCTTTATTTTCCCTTTTCCTCCCAGGCCCCTGTTAATGATGAACTGGTGCGTTGCCTGTCGAGGACGGCGATGGGAACGCTCCCTCCATTAGTTGCAGCTGCGGGAGGCTTAGCCAGCCAGGAAGTTCTCAAGGCCATCACAGGAAAGTTTTCACCACTGCAGCAATGGGTATGTTGCTTGGATTTTATTTTTTGCCTCGGTTCAACCACTCTCTCTATTCCACGACCATCCAAACCTTTATGGAAAATGAGTAATACTACAGAAACTATTCACCCTCTTTTTTTGTTTCCTTTCATGGCCTCGTATCTTTAGTTCTACCTGGATGCCATTGAAGTTGTGAGGCCTCTTCAGTCTCTCGCAGCAGAGGAGTTCGTGCCCAGGGGTGACCGCTATGATGGATTGCGAGCTTGCATCGGTGAATCCATGTGTCTGGAGCTGCACAAGCTCAGGGTCTTTATGGTAATGCTTGCGCTCATTTCACGAGTGGTTCCATATCATTCTCATCTAAAGTTCAGGCTTGAGTAAATGTCTTGACTTCCAGGTCGGCTGTGGCGCCATCGGCTGTGAGATGCTGAAAAACTTTGCTCTGCTCGGAGTTGGCTTGGCCAAGAACTCGGGAGAGGTGATTGTTCTCTCTGTCCTCTCCTCTCCTTTGCCACAATGTGTCTCCACAACTGGCTGAAACCTGCTGTGCTGCGCCTCTCCACCCTCAGGTGTGCATCACAGACCCAGACCTCATAGAGAAGTCGAACCTCAACAGGCAGTTTCTCTTTAGACCCCATCATATACAGGTGAGTACACGCAACTCTCCTTTTCACACCTGAACACTCATTCTCACATCACGTGACTTTGAATCACAACCTGCAAACCGCACACGTCTACCTCGGTGTCTTCTTTGCCTCAGAAACCGAAGAGCACCACAGCAGCAGAAGCCACTCGCGACATCAACCCCGAGCTGAATGTGGATGCTCATCTCAACAAGGTGTGTCCGGCCACTGACAACGTCTACAGCGACTCCTTCTACTGCCGCCTGAACCTGGTGGTCACCGCACTGGACAACGTGGAGGCCCGTAGATATGTGGACAGGTTGGTATCAATCTTCTTTTTGCACTTCCACACGTTCATGTCTGCACTGTATTCTCTACATCCTGTAACTTTGAAGTGATTTTACCGTCCCCAGTGACTTTGTGCTAACCACCGGTGGTGTGTGTCTCTGCCCGGATGTAATTTCAGTCGCTGTGTGTCCAATCAGAGACCGCTCCTCGACTCTGGCACCATGGGAACTAAAGGACACACAGAAATTATTGTGCCAAATTTGACAGAGTCCTACAATAGCCATGTGAGTATAAAACAGTGTTTTCCTCCTCCGCTTGAGTTGAGTTCTCCTGCAGCTCGGTGGTCACAGACTTTACTTTACCCCAAGTTACAACGCTATCATGTACATTTTCCAGAGAGACCCCCCAGAGGAGGAAATCCCATTCTGCACTCTGAAGTCTTTCCCCTCCGTCATCGAGCACACCATCCAGTGGGCCAGAGACAAGGTGAGTCTTTTCCAAAAGACTCTCTCTTTCACTTTCCGTGTTTGTTTGAAATAATACTTTACATTTTTGTGTTTCTATAGTTCGAGAATGCATTCGCCCACAAGCCCTCCATGTACAACCTCTTCTGGCAGACCCACTCCTCAGCTGAAGTGGTGCTACACGTGAGATTTTACATGTCATCGTTTTTCTCGTTTAGTTTACACAGAGTTCTAACGTGATGCATTCGCTTGACGTGATTTTGAAGTATCATTTCTTTGTGTGTTTGCTGCAGAGGATGCAGGCAGGCGAAAGCCTTGAGGGGTCTTTTCAGGTCATTAAGCTGCTGAGCAGACGGCCGAGTCAGTGGGAGCAATGCATCACTGTCGCACGTCTCAAGTTTGAAAAGTATTTCAAGAGAAAGGTATTAAACTTAATCTTAAAATACACATTGTACATTTGCATATGCAAGTGTTGGTGCAAGATTATTATTATTATTCCCATTGTGTTTTCTGTGCTTATTCATCATTTAGGCCCTACAACTGTTGCACTCCTTCCCACTGGACACAAGGTTAAAAGATGGAAGTAAGTTTCAATCACACCCTCAGCAGCTGCTTCACTTGTACTTAAGTTGTTTACAGTAATTTTATATTAATAACTACAGTATAAAATGCACGTAATGCATTATACATATTGAAATCCTTTCCTCTCTCCTCAGGTTTGTTTTGGCAATCCCCTAAAAGACCTCCAGCTCCCATCGACTTTGACTTGAATGACTTTTTGTGAGTCTTCCATTATTTTACGTCACACATCAAAACCGTTCCTCGTTTCAATGTTTCACATCTGAGTCTCTTCTGGAAACCTGCTCTTACTCCCATCAGGCACTTCACTTTCATTGTCAGCTCTGCCCGGCTTTTTGCAGGGATTTACAACATCCCCTACTCAGAAAAGGTAGGTCGTGTACACTCAGGCAAACACACACACACACACACACACATTTCTAAATGAAAACCATGTCTTCCACCAGGATCTCTCCAAAGAGGAAGTGGCCAGGATTCTTTCAAATGTGAAGATTCCAGAGTACAGGCCATCAGAGAAGGTTAACTCCACCATCCATCTTGTTTGTCATTTGATTGGGGGGGGGGGGGAATTAAACAAATATTGTTTG
>JAFBJT010001026.1:14100-32539 GCA_016785325.1 Chascanopsetta lugubris
TATTTATAATAGTTCTCATCTACAGATGATCTCAGTGTGAGAACTGAAACAACACTTGACTATGAATAGTTGTTGTTGTTGTAGTAGTTGTTGTTGTTGGTTTTGTCCTTGGGGGCTGGTACTCGAGCTTCCTGGTTATGAAAGCAGTTTGTCTTGAGCTGTACCGCCCCCTACAGGTGTGAGTGAGCCCAGTTGATATCAATCAGTGAAGTAATGGATCCCACCTGCTGAGTGAGTGGTGGTATCATGTCTGTGAGTGAGGCCACGCTGAGCTGCACCATGTGGATCCCCCTCCTCCTCATCTGTGCGTCAACAGGTAAAACAACTCAAAACCTGACTCAGCAAAAAGATTCTGCCGTCTCATGTTGTTGGAATTGACTCTCGTGTCTCTCCTGGTGAAGCTGCTGCTGTTCCCATCGACCCGACCCAGGTTCCCTCTGCTCCCAGCACAGGTGGGTTCTGTTTTGGGGATGAAAGTATTTTCTAAACGCTCGGAACAGAAAGTGGATTAGATTGGATGGATTCTTTCATCTTAACTGCCCACGAAACATTGAATAAGTCATTGTCCTGAAACTTTATTATGCAAAGTTTTCAAAGTGTGTCCCACATGATCACTTGAGTCACTTTTCCAGGCCACACACAAACACATGAGTGACTCACCCAGGTCACCACTAGAGGGCGCTACAGGTCAATTGAAAAAGTCTCTTAAGTTTAAAGGTGCAGTGTGAGAGATTTTGTTGTACGTTCTGACGGAAACATACTTCAAACATAATTATGCTTCTTAGACATAGTTCTCTCTTTAAAGGTCCATTCTGTAAACTTTGTCCCTCATGTGTTCAGGTAACGTCACGGTGCTGAACGATGGACACACACACTCTGCTCAGACTGAGATTAAAGGTCAGTGTTTCCACTCTTTAACATTGGCATCATTTATAATGTGAAATAAGTCACGACCAAGGATTCTGTGGTTTAAAGAGTCTGATCTTCAACAGGAGCTGTGACTTCAAACGACACCAGTCATGTGACTCCTCCTCCTCCTGCTGCAGGTCAACTCTTTCTTATTGTTTAGATTTTATTTGACTTTATTTATTCTTATTTCATTGTACTTCATTTCATTTATTCTACATCATTTTTTCCTAATTTCTTTCATTTGACTTTATTTTACATTTCATTTTGTTTTTTTACCTCATCTTATGTATTTTGACTTTATTCTTTTTCATTTCACCTTATTTCATTGCATTTCTTTTTTCAGTTGACATGTTTACATTTGAAATATCGCTCTGACTTCTGCAGGTGAAAGTGTTTCCATCCAGCCACCACAGACAAACAATTCAGAAACTTTAACAGGTGAATTCAAAATAATGACGTGTATTAACTTACATAAATAATAATAATATAGCATCAGTACCATGAGCAGGAAACATGTCCGTCTTGTGTCCTCAGAGCTTGAAGACGACCTGGTGGTGCAGGAGGGCGACATCCTGATGCAGGTCAGATCTGAAAAGGTGTCAAAGGGGAAAAACTCCTCAAAGTTATTTATGAAAGAAGTACATGAAGTACATGAAGTACATGAAGTACTGTGACTGTGATCCCACAGGACGACAGGAACGCTCTGTACAATCTGTGGCCCGACGCCGTCATCAATTACCTGATCAGCCAGGAAACTGGTTTGTAAACAGCAGGGCCGTCAAACCCGCGGCCCGCGGGCCAAATGTGGCACACGCTCCATTTTACAGCTAATTAAAAAAAAATATATATATATATATATATATATAATGGAACGTGGCCCACACGTGGCTGTATTGTAATTCTTGGTTGAGGCAGCAGGTGGAGCTGCTGTTGAAAGTGTCCTCTCTCCGTGCAGCCGATCGGGAGCAGGACATTGACGAGGCCATGTCCATGATCTCCAACGTCACGTGTCTGCGCTTCAGGAAACACACCACTCAACTCAACTACCTGCGCATCAGGAGAGGGAGAGGGTGAGACACTTCAAAGGCATATGCTAATTCGAACATCATCGAATTCTGACTCTTCATGAAGAGTTGAAAGGCACAGTTTGCAATGTCACGTCAAGTCTGTTGGTTCAGTGACTTGTTTGTCTTCATGTGGGAGAATCTGTGGTATTTAACTTTAAACGACTAAAGTTCTATAATCCGGCAAATCCGTTAATAAATAACTAGTAACTGCTCGTTAATGCTGTAACTCAATTAGTTACTTTTTGGGAGAAGTAACTAGTTACTCTAACTAGGTACTTTTTTTGCAGTAACACTGACAGAACATGGAACTTAATTCTCTCTCTCACACACACACACACACACACACACACACACACAGCTGCGCCTCGTTCGTGGGTTGTCAGGGCGGAGCTCAGTCGTTGTTCTTCGCGCCCTCGTGCTCGGTGGGGAACCTCTGCCACGAGCTGATCCACGCTGCAGGTTTCCACCACGAACACACGCGTCAGGACCGGGACCAGTACGTGTCTGTGAAGTGGACCAGCATCATGCCAGGTACACACACACACACACACACACGTGTAAACCACAACATGTGTGTGTACAGTGATGACAGACGGAGGCGCGTGTGTGTGTGTGTGATGACAGGAAAACAGAATAACTTCAAAGTCAAACAAGGGGACACTCTGAATCTGCCCTATGACATCAACTCCATCATGCACTACGGACCGTGAGTCGGCATCTTTTCTCTTTTTAAAGGTGCAGTGTGTAAGATGTGGTGACCTCTAGAGGTGAAGTTACATGTATCATCACCTCACCCTCACTCTTTGAACATGAGAACCTGTGCTCCACTTCAGTTGTCAAAAAACCTACAAAGATGTTTAGTACTACTGTAAAAACATGGCCGCCCCCGTAGAGAGGACCCACTCATGTAAATATACATTCATGGGCTCATTTAAGGCTCATGGAAAAAACCTAAAATATTTAGGTGATTATGAATTCATGAAAATATCAGTAAGTAGTTGATTTGTAACGTTTTTAGAAGTGACAGAATGTTAGACACTGCACCTTTAATTGCGCTGTGATCTCACGGCGTCTGGTCTCCTCAGGTATTTCTTCAGTCAGAGCGGCTCGGCCACTCTCTCAGCGAAGAGCGGAGGAGAGCACATGGGTCAGAGGTCGTACCTGAGCTCACTGGACGCACAGAAACTCAACTCCCTCTACCACTGTGGTAACTCACACACACACACACACACACACACACACACACACACTCACTACTAATCACTGTGTGTTTCCTCTTTCAGCTGAGCGGATGGCCGAGAGAATGAAAGCTACTGTCTCACCTGCAGAACATTTAATAAACTCATAAACTGAAACAAACTCGGTGTTGGTTCTTTAATTTTAATAATTATTATTATTATTATTACAACATTTAACCCCAACAAATCATGCAAAGTATTATGGTCTATTTGAGTTGAATCATCACTGTTTTGACAGCAGACTCCAACAAATGCAGATTTACACAAACGACGGGTGGAGACGCCCCCTGCTGGTCACATGGGAGAGTACAGGTTTTTGGCATCTGTGCATTGGCTCCACTTTCAGGACTCTGGAGTCCGTCCATCTTTTTTAATATATCATTTTATTTATGATTAATTTTTATATTGATTAGATATTCTTTTATATTCTATTTAGTTATAGATCCAAAGATACATACTGTATTTTAAATGTAATTTTATACATATTCAGTTAATATTAATACATTACAAGTTTTTTGTTTAAATGTATATATTCTTCCTGGATACATTAGATTTAAAGACAAATATTGTGTCAATATGTCCTTTAATAATAGTGATTTATGTTTCTGTTCTGAGTGTGTCATGTCTGTTCCGTCTGTGTGTGTGTGTCATGTCTGTTTCGTGTGTGTGTGTCATGTCTGTTTCGTGTGTGTGTGTGTCATGTGTGTGTGTGTGGTTGGGTGGGGGGGGGGCGCTCTGTGAGTGGGCGGGGCCAAGTGAGCAGACGGCCTGTAAACAAACACTGGACCAAGGTGATCTGATGGACTCTTCACCTGAGTGACGGGAAACACCTTTAAATGACCCCATGAACGTTCACCCTCATCAGGTAAGACTTTTGTCCTTTGTTTGTTTAATTTTTACAATATGTAAATGAGATATGAGTAGCTTTACATATCTTTCTGCACTTAATATTGTCACTATTTATCCCATGAATGTATTATATCAAGTGTCCAAACTGAGGAGAGCTTTAAAGATTGTCATTTTTTGCATCGTTTTCCTTTAAAGATCCAGGTTGTAAGATTTAGAACAAGTAATCTGCATTTCTATTTTTAGAAATTGAAAATAAAATGTGCAACTTTACCACTAATGTCATAAAATCTCACATACTGCACCTTTAAAAGTGCCCAAAAATGTTTTCTGAAGATTTGACAAATTTTTATATATATATATATATATATATATATATTGTATGTGTGCAGTGGGCGTTGCCACATGGCTGCGTCGCTGGTGTTCAGGCTCCATGACAGAGCTCCGGAGCTGGTGAGAGAGGTTCTACTGGAGCGAGGATGGGAGGAGTTTAACAAGAAACGACAGGAGGAGGAGGACTGGAACCTCTACTGGCGAAGCTCCGCCTTCAGCGACTCCGACTATCGCAGCCTGTTGCCATGGCAACGCCTCAACCACCACCCCAACACTGTCGGCATCACGCGCAAGGTGACGATCAAGACTCAGATCAAACTTTCCAAACCATGTCCATCAACTAGTGAGGTGATGCATGGTGTTGATTGTGCCCCCAAGTGGCCATAAAAATGATTGCAACTCTGCCGTGACCTCAAAACCGCGGCATTGAACCGTGTATTGTTACACCCTTAGTATGCACACGCTTTGGTCCAGTCGTACTAAATGCAACACAGTTTTTCCTTGGGTGCTCAAATGTACACGTGTGGATCCCGAAGCTGATCCGATGGACGGTTCTCGAGATACGTTGATCATATACAGACATTTATCCCGAAAGCCAAAAACCAGTATCAGTGAGGCTGTTGTGGAGATCTGACTGCTCGTGTCTCTTTGGAAGGACCACCTGGCGCGAAACCTGCGGCGCATGCGAGCCACGTATGGTTCCTCCCTCTACCACTTCAGTCCCACCGCCTTCATCCTCCCCAACGACTTCACCCGCTTCCTGTCCCAGTTCTGGACGCGGCGCCAGGCCGGCGGTCCGCCGCTCTACTGGATCTGTAAACCGGTGGACCTCTCCAGAGGCCGAGGGATCTTCATCTTCTCGGACCTGAAGGACTTGGCGTACGACTGCCCGGTGGTGGTGCAGAGGTACGTCAGCGACCCTCTGCTCGTCTGCGGCTACAAGTTCGACCTGAGGATCTACGTGTGCGTGAAGAGCTTCCACCCGCTCACCGTCTACATCCACCAGGAGGGGCTGGTGCGCTTCGCCACCGAGAGGTACACCCTGTCGTCGCTGCGCAACCGGTTCGCTCACCTCACCAACACCAGCATCAACAAACTGGGTCGGGCCTACGGCGCCGAGAAACAGGGGGTGGGCCCCGGCTGCAAGTGGACCCTGAGCAAGTTCAGGTACTTCCTCCGCAGCCAGGACGTGGACCAGCTTCTTCTGTGGTGGAGGATCAACAGCATCGTCACCATGACCCTACTCGCCATCGCCCCCTCCGTCCCCCCCCGTCCCAACTGCGTGGAGCTGTTCGGGTTCGACGTCCTCATCGACGCCAAGTTGAAACCCTGGCTGCTGGAGGTCAACGGGAGTCCGGCCATGACCCTGGACTGTCCGGTGGACGTGGCGGTGAAGAGGGGGCTGATGGGGGATCTGATCGACTTGATGAACTACACCCGGACCGATGGATTCAGAGAGTTTCCGAAGACGCCCTCGAAGTTTCGAGGAACCAAAGAACCCAAAAGCTCACAATCGCTCCCACGACTCAAAACTCTCCGAAAGTCCAAAGACACGAACCGAAGACTGCGCGCCGTCGCCGCGGACTACGCGCAACAGCTCCCACCGGTTTATGCAAACAAAGCATGTGCTGCCCGGAACAACGCGACCCACAACAACAACAACAACAACAAGACCCCGAACCCGACACCCGCCTCACGTTCAAGGTCTGTAAACAGACATGTGGGCGTCGCATCGCGGCCGCGGGACGAAACCAGACTTCACACGTCTGAAGTTACAAACCATGAGGACACTGAAAGAGAAGAAGCCGACCTGACAGGAGAGACGGGCGTTTCCATGGCAACGGCTGATCCCCGGCAGAGGACGGGATCCAGGCGACCCGCCGCATCCTGGAAACTCCTCAACAGGTGAAATGACTCAAACCCTTCCATATTGTGCAATGAGCCCCAATATGGAAATGGGACAAATTGCAGTTCACAGGGTGGCCACTTGGGGCAGGATTCCCATGGACTCCCATGTTAAAATGATCAACTTTAGAGGTCAATGAAACATGTTTACAGTCTGGTACAAACTACTTTTCCTGTGACAGCTGTGCAGGGGGCGGGGCTTATTTTTGAACTTTCTTATTTTTATTATGTCAAGGTTTGAAATTGTGCATAATTAAGGGGCGTGGCCTATTGAGTGACACATGGGCCGACTGCCTGTGGACGGCACCATGGGCCCACCCCTAACTCGACCTGTGCTCCGCCTTTTTTCCCTTTTTTGGATGAACCAGGAAGTAGGAGGAGTTAAGATGAGATAATGAAGCATCATACTCACCATGAAGTATCAGCAGGGAGCTGCTCCCTCATCTCGTCTAACACATGATGTTGTGACTTTTCCACAGTGGGCGGAGTCACGTCCCGGGGGCGGCTCTGACGGGACAACAGGAAGTTCCTCCGCTCAGAGTGGGAGACTTCATACGGACGTTTCCTTTCAACGCGGCCACGATGAAGTCCTCTCAACATGGACTGGACACGAGGAGCATCGTCCAGGAGCTGCACAGGCTGAGTGGTCAGCTGACTTCAGGGACCAGGAGGGGGGGGCGGCGGGGCGGAGGGGACCAGGGGAGCGGGGAGGACGCGGAGGATGAGGACGACTTTAAGTCTCTGTTCTGGGGACCGAAGGATCCAGTGTTTCTCAGTCAGTGCTTCAAACCAAGTTAAACAATCGTCATTATATCAAATATGTCATTTAATTATTGAAAAATGATCCAACGATTAAAGACATGATTCCTTTGATTTTAATCGTTTTTGTTTTTCCTGCATATTTCTGTAACCATTTTAACCCATCCTGTTTTTAATGTGACATCATAATGAATTTTATTTTACTGTATGTATGACATTTATTTACTCTAGTTTCTTTTGTGTGCATCATTAAATAAATAAGACTTATACAAATGGTAAAATATATCATTTACGTCTAAGTAAATAGATTCAGTCTGTACAGGTTTCTGTTCTTCCTGATTGGCTCTACACCTGTCGCACCTCCACCGGTGCCTCTTTCTTCACTGAAGGGTCATCAGCTGGAGACCACCGCTCTCAGATGTTTCACCCTTTAGTCCAGAACATCTCCTGGTGGGGGGCAGTTCACAGGGGCGTCTCCCTGCAGCCCACCTTCTTCAGAAGTTGCTCGCTCCCCCTGACAAAAGCTTCCCACCTCCCCTCCTCCGGGTTCTCCCTGGTTTCCTTCCAGAGTCCGGTGCAAAGGCAACGAGTTGGAGGGGTTCTGGCCCATGTGCATTGGCCAGGTCCAATCACATGACATGCAGGTCTATTTATACGCACATATAGGTCGGCACTACTTTCAAATAATTATGTTTATGTTATATAAATATAATTTCAAAAGAGACAGAAAAACAGTTATTGCAATTAACTATAAGCAGAACTCAAAATGATGAGTTTTCAGATTTAAAGGTCCAGTGCCTACGACAATAAATACAATACCACAATGTATTATATGATAAATATTTTTTCAAATATAACTTATAGAAAGATAATATGACAATATATAATATATATATACAATTATAGAATATATAACAAAATAATTTAATATATAATACATTACAAAATAAATTACAATTACAATTATACAAGATGAAATAATAGTATATGATTCAATATATATCAAAATGTAAAATAAAATACAAGCCTAGAAAAATATAAAATAGAATTGAATATAGTATCAGATAAAAATATAACAATGAAATATCACATCAAATAATTTAATATAATGGTAATTAAAACATAAATTATCAATAAACAATGAAAAATAAAATGGAAATAAATAAATAAATACGTGCATTAAATGATAGTTTCCATGTCTAGGTTTGAGTGACTTTCCGTCTGATTTTGCAATGCGATGACGTCACCACCTGTCCTCTGATTGGCTGATTAAGGTGAGATGACTTACGATGGTTCCGCCCCTGAAGATGCTGGACTCTCGGCCGTCGGGCTCCGGATGTTTGATGGTCTGGTCCGGGAAGAAGATCTGTCTCCTCTCTGCTCACATGAGGAGAGACTGTGTTTACATGTCACATCAACATCACCATGAGTTTATAGAAGCCAACTTGTCAGATGTTGCTCATTATTGTCACTTCTAAAAATATTAAAACACAATTTCCTCCTGTTATTGTCATGAATTTAGACTCACCTACACCTCCCTCCGTTTTAATTCGGGTGTCATGATGAGATACATCCTCCTGAGCTGCCGGTCCACCTCTTCCTCCTCTGAAGACATGTCTGCTCCAAAACGAGCCCGAGACGCGACCACAGCACCGTCTTCCTGCTAACGGCTAACGGGCGTGGAGCTAACGCCGCTAGCGCTATGCTAAAGCGTCCTTTGTTTACTTCCGGTGCAGTGTGGATCTCCGTGGCCTCCTTTTCCTCTTCGTCTTTGTTTTCTCATTGAACGGCATGAAAACAAAACGACGTTCAGTTCAAGAAAAGACCAAACTCCCGTCTCCCAGCTAACTGCCGCGGTGCGCTGAGCTCACCTAGGTTCTTTACTTCCGGTATGTCACTGAACTTCCGGCGGAAGAAGGGACGTCAGTTTTTAGAGCGCCCCCCTCTGACGAGGTACCGACAATGCAGTACTATCGATAGAGCTATAGTTTGGATGGATGGATGGATGGATGGATGGATGGATGGATGGATGATGGATGGATGGATGATGGATGGATGGATACATAGATAGATACATAGATAGATGAGATGAGATTCAACTTTATTGTCATCACACATGTAGAAGTAGCGTCTCACGAAATGAGGTTTTTATCTCACGTTGACGTGGAGGAGGAGAACTGATGTATGATTTTCTGACACACGTGTGTGTGTGTGTGTGTGTGTGTGTGTGTCTGTCTGTCTCTTAATCAGGAAAAGTAACAGTGGCACTAGAGCATTAATAACAACACGACTGTCCGAACCCTGAGGTTGCCGGTGCGACTCTGACTCTGCTGCGCCTGGTTTCACGTCGTCCGTCGCTGAAGAGGATTTTCACGGTTCCGTCAGGAAACTCTCTCCTCTGAAACGCAGACGTGTGGATTTCTCTCTGACCGCTCGGGAAGTCGATCAGCTTCTCACCACAACTACAAACAAATACAATCCCTTAGTATTTAGTGAATAATGATATCAAAGATATCACACCATAAACTCGAATATCAGATTTCATAATGTGAGGCAGAATGTATTATTGGTTGATATATTATATGATAAAACAGCACAACATAACACAATGTAACACAAAAAAATATAAATATAAGTAATAAAATAGATCAGATCATTCAACAGAATAACAAAAGAATATAAAATAAAGTCACTGAGTGTATCACAGAATGTCATCTGAGTCTCACGGCGACAGGAGGACGATGGTTCCGTCCCTGAAGACGGTCGTCTCTCGGCCGTCGGGCTCCAGATGTTTGATGGTCTGATCCGGGAAGAAGATCTGTCTCCTTCCTCCGGGGAGTCTCCTCTCTGCTCACGTGAGGAGAGACTGTGTTTACATGTCACATCAACGTTACTCGGCAAAGTAAAGACGCACAAAAGAACTTCAACCGTCCCGGTCTCACCGATCTGCTTGTTGGGGAAGTGGATGAGCTCCAGACCACACGGGTAGGTTGTGCGTGTCGTCTGTGCAGCAGCATAATGATACACCTGCAACACGCGTGTACACGGGTGACACGTGTGTTGGGGTGAAGCGTGTGAACAAAGCCGGCGTGGGCGTGGGCGTGGGCGTGGTCTCACCTCTTTGCCGTCGCCCGAAACCACTTTCACGTCTCCGTTGTAGAATGTGACGGTTTTCCTTTTCGGCTCGGTGGGAGGGATTTCCCTCGTCTCGTCGGTGGAGGTCGAAAGGTCACGGAGACGACGACCGTGATGAGGATGATGATGATGTTGCACCTGCGGCAAAAAACCTTATCATGACTCAGCGAAAACTTGGTGCAACATGGCGCCCCCTAGTGGAGAGGAGCTGCTCCTGAGGTTCATCCTGATTCTCAGAACATCAGTATTATTTGTGTATTTCTAGTTTCTGGGTAGAAATGGAAATCGTTTCTGGACTTTTTAAGGACGTTTCAGACTTTACGTTGCAGCTGTTACTTTTGATCCATCGCATCAAAGCCAAACTTTGATTCCACATCAAAGGCAGCTGTTGTAGAGAAAAGATTGAACTAGATTCAGCTGCTTTAATCAGACTCTGTGTCACTTTAACTCTTTATCACCTGTGAGTCAAAACCAGTGGAGAGTGGAACATGTGACCTTATACGGCTTCGGTTTGGATGCCTCTCATTCAGATCTCACAAACACACACACACACACACACACACACGTCCTTGTCAGCAGGTGGACGTCGTCATAGTGATTCGTTCTGATCTGAGAAACGAAGGATAATAAAAATAACACGAGCGTCGTCTCTGAGGCCAAACACAAAAACAACTGCAAGAGAGAGTTTAGACCAGCAGGGGGCGCTGAAGTCGACATGAGTGACCTCCCAAGTACCAGAGAGGAAGCGAGGGTCTCGGGCTGTGAAGGAAACCTCATTCATTCTTCATAGAACAGGACACAGCTCCTCCCCTAGAGACTTGCAGCAAAATCCCCCCTGTGGCCACTTGCGGAACTGCAACAACAAATCCCCATGCATTTTTCTCCATAGACCACAAAAGTGATTTAGACGCCTGTATAACTCTTTGGATTCTATATATTTTTTTTAACAAATAAGACTTTTATTTTGGTAAATCCATCCTTCCTGGTGCCTAACTCCTCCCAGTTTTTAGCTAAATCCAAAAATGGGCAAAGAGGCGGAGCAAAGGCGGAGCTGGGAGGGGCTGCAGCCAAACCACACCCACAGCCTTCAACGATGCGCTGTTCGCTCAGTGACACTAACAATGTGTGTGTGTGTGTGTGTGTGTGTGTGTGTGTGTGTGTTGCTAACGATGGCGTCACCTGTCAATCAAGTCATAACGATGCACAACTTCATTCATCTTTGAAGTCAAGCATTTTCCCGTGGAGCGACAGCCTCAAGTGGCCGTCCTGTGAACTGCAAGATGCATTGTGGGAGAGTGTGTTTGCGCGATTCAAGGTTTAAAGGTTTCACTAAAGGGAGTGACGGAGTTTGTTGTTGTTGTTGTTGTTGTTGTAACAAAATGAAAGACGTCGTGTGCAGGTGCAAATGTGGTTTGAGACAAAATGTTACTGAGCAGGTTTGATAGAATTAAAGGTGCAGTTCGTCTAAAAACACTTCCTTGTTTTGTTGAAGTTTGAACTAGAACTGACAGTCAGTTCTCCTACACGCTTGGAAGCTGCAACACGCACCTTCACCACTAGATGTCACTGAATTCCACACACTGCGCCTTTAAGGCTGACATGTCACATCCCATAATAACAGGGAATAAGCACAGACTTGGGCGATGGTGACTGGACCCATGTGACTGCACCTCTGCTGGTCCACAGTGTTTGGCTGCAGTGTGTCCTCCGGGCAGCAGAGGGCGCTGCTGAGTCGCTTTCCTCCTCAGCTCAGAGGTTTCTCTGATCAGCTCCTCCAGGAGGCGTCGAACTACAGACCAGCCGTCCTCCTGCTGCTGAGAGACGACCTGCACACACACACACACACACACACACACACACACACACACACGCACACGCACACACACGCACACGCACACACACGCACACGCACACACACACACACACAGAAACGCTGATTGATAAAGACAGACACACATACAAACACACTCACACCTCGTGAGCTAACTCAGGGTGTGTGAGTGTGTGAGCGTGTGTGTGCGTGTGTGTGTGGGAAAATAATGACATCATTATGTGACAATTACACCTGACGACAGGTGATTCAGGTTCCAGTTCCTTTGAGTCAAAGTGATGAATCAGGTCTTTTGATCAGGAAACGTCTTTGTTTCCCTGAAACGTTTGAGAGTGTGAATCTCAACAGGAAGTCCTGTCTCCCACAACACGCTCCACTTCCTGTCTGATCCGTCACACATGACACCCTGACATCCTCCACACGCAGCCGCCACCTCGTAAAACCATCCCATAATAAACCTCCCGTTGATTTATGACCGACACATAGACTTTACAACCACTTCTCAATCAGCTGGGAACTGTGTGGAAGCTCCGCCCCCTGCACTCACACTGTTATTTCAGGGCCCCGCCCCCTGCACCCACACTTTGATTTCATGGCCCCGCCCCCTGCACCCACACTTTGATTTCATGGCCCCGTCCCCTGCACCCGCACTTTGATTTCATGGCCCCGCCCCCTGCGCCCATATTTTGACTGCATGGCCCCGCCCCCTGCACCCGCACTTTCATCTCACGGCCCCGCCCCCTGTGCCCATATTTTGACTGCATGGCCCCGCCCCCTGTGCCCATATTTTGACTGCATGGCCCCACCCCCTGCGCCCATATTTTGACTGCATGGCCCCGCCCACAGCCCCTGACACGTCTGCACAGTGAGAGTCTGCTGAATGAATCATGGAGATGAACGAGCAGGAACCTGACGGATCTGATGGAATGAAGCAAAAAGCCCGAGAGAATCCAGGGTTAGGGTTCGGTTCAGATGGAGCCTGTTGAACTCTGTTTACTTTGATGTTGACTTTGATGTTGACTCTGATGTTGACACCAGAATGAGGGAGAAATCACTTCATCAATTCTGTAGAATCACAGAGGAAAAGAGAGCGAGGAGAATCTGAGACTTGTGTCGATGCTCGTCAGTAAAAAGGTTTGGATGCCACAGACAGACAGACAGACAGACAGACAGGCAGGCAGACAGACAGACAGACAGACAGACAGACAGACAGACAGACTGGGGCAAACGCAGGAAAATTCAATAATCACCACGACTCAGAGAAGAACCCTGACACAGCAGATTTCACCAGGGACCATTCAAATATCAAATACACATATATACATTTACATATATATATGTATCAAATATTAAAAAGTAGAAGTAAAACTCCTGAAAACTAAGTACAACTGACACCTGAGTTGAATATTTAGGTTGAAAACACAATTAAAGAGCTCCTCCTCCTTCTCTGTGACGGTGACAACAGAGGTGGCCGTAGGGGGCGGGGCCTGTGGTGGCTCTCCAGAACACTAGTTCAAATCCTCCCCGTCACCTATAAATAAAGTTTTCACAACAGGGTGCAGGGTCGTACACCAGTGACGAAAAGACATTAGCCTGCAGTTAGCACGTTAGCGAGTGACTGCATCGGACGCCGGACGCCGTCTCCTCCACTCTGCCTCCAGCTACAGCCGCACCAGATAGGTTGGAGTGTTTTGTGGGTGGAGCTTTCACGCATTTATTTATTTAATTTTTTCGAGGACGCTTCATGCTAACTGCTGAAACGGCGCTAGCAGAGCGGCGCTTCACCTCAGGAGACACCGACCTGCTCGCTGCCCCGACCGTGACGATGCTTCAGCTTTTCTCGGTTCCAGAAGCTGCGACGACCTTTTCCACCGCCTCGCTCCGTCTTCACGCTTTGGATGGAAATAGGAATAAAAACAAACAGACAATTAAACTCTGACGATCGACAGAATGTCGTCCTCACGAGTCTCATAACAAAGTTACATGTTTGAGGCTCATTTAAGACTTTTTAAGGCCTTAACTTAAAACTAACAAATTTAACATCAACTATTAAATGTAATGCCTTTTAAGACCTTTTCAGGCTGTTTCGCAGTTGAATTCAAAACAAAGGTTGAATGCCCTTTAAGCCTTTGAGAGGACGAATGTGAAGAGCCGTGTCTTTGATGCGGTTCCTCAGCTGAGGCAGAAGGTTTCTGACGTTTAGCTCTTTTATCTGGTGCGAAGAGTTTCGACTTGTTCTGCTGATAAACAGATGTGTTGGCGACAGGAAACAGATAATCACCCGGACGCCGCTGGACCTTCACCAACATCCTCCTGAGACGGAGCAGATAAGTTGATGGACTCGTGTCCATTTGTCGTGCGAGAAGAAAAACCACAAGCCGTTTGTTTTTGATCTTTTTGTTTACCTGTGAAATCCCGCCCGTGTTTTCACCGCGAGCTCGATTTCCACCTGCGGCGCCGCGGAGCTTCTCTGCCGCCGTTTCTCAAACTCTGAAATAAAAACAAGACTTTAACCAAATCGATAAAGTTCTTGATGAAATGATTAAAGGCTTCTCTGAAAGCGCGGCGTCCTTATCCTTGAGGATATAAACACGATGTCGGTGTCTCCATGACGACGAAATCGCCTGAGATCAGCCTCTTGAAATAAGGCTGAGTCAGCATGCGGACCTTTTTCTTTTCTTACACTTGACATATCTTCTCATTTCACGTCCATGTTCATTACGCATGAACTTTGGTTGTTATTCCTATTTTCGTCATTGTTACTATTATGGGATGGCGACATCTGCACGTCATATAAAAGGCAGTAGGGTACAATATGGTCAAATACAGTTAAAAATACTTCAAGTTAAATTTACCATGGGCACCGTGTTCCCTGGAGGAAGAGGAGGAAGAGGAGGAAGAGGGGGAATGTGGCTCCTCCGGACGGTTGAACTGGGGGGCGCTGCAGGAAGGAGGGGGGGACGGCGGGGGCCGGGGGGGCGGGGTCTTGGGAAACCGGTGACTCTGGGGGGGCGGGTTGTCGTCACCCTCGCCGCCACGGGAGAAATGTGTGGGAAACGCACGGCGAGTCCGAGGCGCCGGGGCCGGACTCCGCCCGCTCTGACCTTTGACCCTCCGTGAGTCTGCGTCTCGTCCTGCGCCCCCCGAAGCAGCAACAAGCACTTCCTGGTTCCCGTGGGCCCGCGGGGCAACGCCGCTCGCCTCCCATTGGTCGGTCGGGTCGGGGTTTACCGACGGTTCCCACCGATCCTCGGAGGTGACCCCGTGTGACCCCTGGGAGGCTCCTCCTCCTCCAGGTTCAGTCTGACCTTTCACCTGGTTTTCCTCTTCCGGTGGCCCCGCCCTTCTCGCCGTGAGGGGCGGAGCCACACACGCTGTCAGGTCTGACCCCTGTCCTGACCGAGCCGCTACGTTTCCTCTTTCCGCTGTCGGCGCTTTGACTCGGAGCGGGATTCGAACCTGGTCCACGCTCTGCTCCGGCGCTGTGACGCAACAGGAGCAAGGAGGAGCATTAAAGGAACAGAAACTGAATACGACAGAATTATACTGATGGACGTGACTCTTTAATCTCACTGAGACACATTATTGGTTAAATTAATGTCAGAGAAAACAAAATTTATATTTTTGAGGATGTTAAAATCATTGAAATGTGTTTCAATAGAATAAGGGCTTTATATTTTATATCTGGAAAATCACTTTCTACTGTTTGTATCTTTTCACATGATGAGGATAAAATCTAAAATCATTGAATTATTAGTAATAGTTGAAAAACACAAGAACATGAAGTGTTTTTTTTCCGTTTCTTAAAATAATTTAAAAAATCAAAAAATACAGGTTTGAAATATTTCCTCAAATAATTCTTCAAATAAATAAATGTCTGTATTTACGTGTTGAGGGGGAAAACATTGTGTTTGTGTTCACATCTGGTTGAACCAGTCGATGTCACAGAGTAAAGAGTGAGTGATTCACTGCGTAAAGTTGAACCTGAGTGAATCATCCACTGGAGGTGAAGGGATGAAACAGTCAGATTTCACATGAGACTGAGAAATATCTGCAGGAAGGTGAAGAAACCTCACTGGGTCACAGGCAGGGTCACAGCTGCAGAGTACTACACTCTACTACACTCTACTACACTCTACTACACTCCACTACACTCTACTACACTCTACTACACTCTACTACACTCTACTACACTCTACTACACTCTACTACACTCTACTACACTCCACTACACTCTACTACACCCTACTACAATCTACTACACTCTACTACACTCTACTACACTCCACTACACTCTACTACAATCTACTACACTCTACTACACTCTACTACACCCTACTACACTCTACTACACTCTACTACACTCTACTACACTCTACTACACTCTACTACACTCCACTACACTCTACTACACTCTACTACACTCCACTACACTCCACTACACTCTACTACACTCTACTACACCCTTCTACACTCTACTACACTCTACTACACTCCACTACACTCCACTACACTCTACTACACTCTACTACACCCTACTACACTCCACTACACTCTACTACACTCTACTACACCCTTCTACACTCTACTACACTCCACTACACTCTACTACACTCCACTACACTCCACTACACTCTACTACACTCTACTACACCCTACTACACTCCACTACACCCTACTACACTCCACTACACTCTACTACACTCTACTACACTCTACTACACCCTTCTACACTCTACTACACTCCACTACACCCTACTACACTCCACTACACCCTACTACACTCCACTACACTCTACTACACCCTTCTACACTCTACTACACCCTTCTACACTCTACTACACTCTACTACACTCCACTACTCTCTACTACACTCTACTACACTCTACTACACTCTACTACACTCTACTACACTCTACCACACTCCACTACACTCTACTACACTCTACTACACTCCACTACTCTCTACTACACTCCACTCCACTCTACTACATTCTACTACACTCTACTACACTCCACTACACTCTACTACACCCTTCTACACTCTACTACACTCCACTACACTCTACTACACTCCACTACACCCTTCTACACTCCACTACACTCCACTACACTCCACTACACTCTACTACACTCCACTTCACTCCACCAGTGTCAGTATATATAGATGTACTTTCACCTCCATGTGACAGCAGCGAACACTAACAGCTGTGATTGACACATGAAAACAGAGCATGAGAACAAAGCCTTGCAGCTGCGCCGTAAAAACTCCATTAGATCACAGAGGAGGAGGAGACGATCACATCATTACAAAGTGTTCTCAATCAATCAATCAATCAATCAATCAATCATCGCTCTCTGCGCGGACGAGGTCACGTCCTCCTTCCTGGAAAAAGAGTCCCGCGTATTGGACGAGTTGTCTGGACAAGTCAGAGGGAGTTTGAAGCATGCAGAGGCCTCACCCTGCCCCCCCCTCTGCTCCCTGTCCCCCGTCCCCCTCCCCTTCACCCCCCCCCCCCCCCCCCCCCCCCCCCCCCCAGAAATCCTCCTCCCTCAGGACTCAGACATTCCACTCAACTCCCAAACTTCACGTTTCCTTACATAGTCGTCAGAAAGCGCAGCCGTGTCCCGTCTCCACGTGTCCCCGCGTCCGTCTGACACTCCGATTCCCAGGGACACATCTGCTGAGACGTCCCACGGCGGCCATTTTAACATCTGGACATGTCCCTTTCATTGATTTATTTAAAGCCCAGGAGTGTCACCCATCACGAGCTGTCACTCATGACAAACTGCCACACGGCAGCGGTTCTGTCTCTCCTCATGAAAAATTAAAGGTTCATTCTCACAGTTAGAAAAAGACAAAAAGCGAACAAACAAACAATACTGAGACAATGTCCTGATCCAGCCGGCTGACGGATGAGTCCCAGTACAGAACTGGAAAGACTTGCACTTCACAGGGTGACCACTAGAGGCAGGGGTTAATCCCCACAGACTCCCATGCTGAATGAAACACGTTTCAAGTCTGGTACATTATCAAATCATTATTAAACATGTATTAGTGTAAAGTCCCGCTGGTAAAAATCCTCGAGTGATAAAAAGGTCAAAGGTTAATTTAAATGTACCTGAACACTGAGAGTGAAAGTACAAGCACCAGCTGTTAATCATAAACAAAGCGCTCGTACTTTAAAGAGCGGTGGCGTTTAATGTTCTACACCACTTTAAAGGTGCAGTGTGCAAAAATTAACTTTATTAACTTTAACTTTATTTGGAAGAATTGGAAAATGAAGTCATGATCCGGATGTTACCAGAATGGATTCATTCTTAATTCCATTTCCTTAAAATGTATCCTCCTCTCCACTAGAGGGCGCTAGGGTTGCACCTCCATGTTTTTAACAGTAGCCCAGAATGGACACAAC